>ML104831.1:105696-175331 GCA_003697995.1 Taxidea taxus jeffersonii
TGAGGAAGTAGATATGCAACGGGGATGGTGGTTAAGGGGGTAGGAAAAGAATAAATGAAATAAGTTGGGATCAGGAGGGAGACAAACCATAGGAGACTCTTAATGTCATAAAACAAACTGAGGGGCATGGGGGGGAGGGATGTTGGGAGAGGGTGGTGGGGTTACATTATATGTTTAAATAAAAATAAAAATTAAAAACAAAAAATAAAATAAAAACAAAAAAACCAACCAAACAAAAAGAGGGCTGTATTTTTGTTAGTTCATAATATGGGTTCTAGAATCAAGTGGATCTGTTTTAATTCAGGCTTCATAATTTACTAGCTCTCTGTCCTTAAGCAGGACACTTAAAGTGTTTAAATCTCAGCTTACTCATTTGTATAGTGAAAATAAAAATCGTATCATCTCACAGGCTTATTGTGAGGTTTAAATGATATACTATATGTGACATAAAGGTAGTAATTTTTATTTCATTTTCCTTATTGTATAGAAATCATCAGGAATGGGACTGTTACTGTTTTATTTATTCCTTTCTTTCTTCTCCCCTCCCTCCTGCCTCCTTCTTCCTCTCCAAGGTAGCCTGAATTAAATTCCTCTGTTTCTGTGGAGAGGCTAGAATGGGCATGAAGACAATTTCCTGTTATGGTGCTGGGGATCAGAACACGCTAACCCCAAATATGGTACCTTGGCACAGTGCATATTTTAGATTGAAGGAGTTGGAAATAATGCAAACGGTCACTCTGATCTCCCTCATCCCTTTCCCCCTGAAACAGGTCATAAAACCCTCATGTGAGAGGTGCCCTCTCTATACCCAAAGGAAAGGAGATCCTTGTCTCTGAAGACAAAGCATACAAAGAAAAATCTGAACAAACAGGCCTTGCTAATTTCCCCCAATTACTACTTAACCAATCCTATTCCTCCACAATGATGCACTCCTCATCAAACCTCATATAAAACCCTCAGGTCTGTTTCTTTTGGACTTCATTTCCCTACAAGGGTTCCCTGTCAGGTAAAACTTACACAAGTCAATGTGTATGCTTTTCTCTGGCTAATCTGTCTGTGATGCTGTTATTTTTGGACACAGGCAGGGAACCCAACAGATGTGAGGCAAGTTTTGTTGGCTTTTTCGCATGTGGGTAAACTTGAACTCATTGTGGGAAATACATTAGGAAGGGAAAGCAGAAATAGCAAGAAATAGATTTTTTTTTTCCTTAGGGACCGAAGGGGAGCAGAAACCTGAGCCCAGATCCAGGTGGTGGCTGAGGCCGCAGGGGGCTTGGTAAGCACTTGCAGGGTGCTTCTCGTAGGTGGGACCCACACACCCAGACTCCCAGCTGTGAGACATCCCCACAGGCAGGCTTGGCACAGACATGCTAGGCCTGCCTGTTTTCAAAAGACCAAAGGGTTTGAGCAATTTTATGAGTGTTTATAGTGACAGCAATAAAAATGGACCAAGGAACTGAGAAGCTGTTCCCTGTTCTCTGGGAAAATCACATAAACTGTACTCATTTGGGGGTGACCTCCCCTATAGGGAAGAAGTACAATTCAATAATGACTGTGATCGAATTTCCTAATCAGTTTGGCAGGATTGGGTTTGGGATGTAATCTGGTTTAAAGACAATAGATAAATAACTTCTTTTTTTTTATACCAGGTCTACGGACATAGAATATTTAGCACAGTGCCTGGCAAACAGTAACACACTTAATCAATGACACCTACTATCACGGCATGTTTAATTTCTGTAGAAAAACATTTTTATTACCTTAATCTTTCAAAAGTATTAGCTGTTTGGAAAGCTTGTGAAATCTTCTGTGCAGCATCAACCCCAATATCTGAGTAGTTCATGTGCTTCAATATATGATAGAACCAATACAACATCCAGGTTGTAGCATAACAAGAATTTTAAAAATATCATGTTCTGTTTAAATAGGATACTTTAAGTACTTTAAAGATATGGAATGGGAATTGTCAGCTCTCTGAAGTCATCACCCCACTGTCAGCTGAGAGTCCAATTCAGGTGCTGATGTTAATGAGTCTGCTCTTCCAAAGACTCCAGGGCAAGAGATCTGTTTCCCTGGTCTCTCTAGCCATCTAACTGAACTTTGAAGCTCTGCGCTGGAAGAGACGCCATTATGTGGGGGGAATGGAATAAATCCCCAAGGGTTCTAACCAAGTCCAAGTCTAAGCAGCTGCAGGAAACTCACTTAACTTGCAGATCTTTGCATTTGCTTCTGACGAGCTCTTCCTTCCTGAGGATTGTATTGTCAGCATTCATGGTTCACCCTCACCCGGTGAATGGTCCTCTGACACGTATCCAAGACACAGAGAAACACAGAAGTGAAATCCAATGGCTCTGGCACTGCCAATTTGGAATCACCAATAGTCCAAATGTCAGAATTCTCAGAAAAGAAAAATTTAAGAACTCTATTTCCATTGTTGCTCAAATTGCTATCTTTGAATACTTTTGTCTCTATTGGACCTGATTAAAGTAAGAAATGTCATTTTGTCAAGTGTTTCAAAGTTAGTAATTGCTCTGAAAGGAACATTTGGAAAGCTTAACATTCACTAAAATCTTGTATTTCTTCTGTAGAACCGAGCCTTAATTCAAAAAGGTCCTGCGTGGGCAAATCCGACCTGAACAAAGAGGTGAGAAAATGGAGGCACACAGAGGCAGGTAACTTGCTGGAGTTCACTCGGCTCAGCACTGGCAAAGCACATGTGTGGAAGGGACAGTATGACTCCAGAGCTCTCCACTCAATCACTATGCTATACATGTGTTTGTTATTCTTATTCCACTTTCCTGAGTTGCTTATTTGTGCCCTTTGCTCCTTGTTCCCACATCCTCATATCCTCAGAAATAGCTAATGTTCTTGGAACGTTAAGCTTTTTCCAAATACTTGTTGTGAACATTTTTTCCAGTATGTTCTTTATCTTTTACATTATTTGTGTTTTGAGAGTTTTAGAAGTATTTTGTTATTTAAAAGATTTTTCTTTTTTTAAAATAAAGATTTTATTTGAGAGAGACAGAGAGCATGCCTGTGTGAGTATGAGTGGGATGGAGGGTGGGGGAGAGGGAGAAGCAGACTCCCCACTGAGCAGGGAGCCCTCGATCCCAGGACCCCGAGATCACTTGAGCCAAAGGCAGACACTTAACTGAGAGAGCCACCCAGGTGCCCCTAAAAAAGTTCTAAAGTCAACATCAGTCTTCTCACACATTTTGAAGGCATTTTAACTACTCTTAGATTATAAAAGCTAATATTTTCTTTTTGCTTTTATAAGCTTTCTTTCTTTCTACTTTAATTCTCTAATCTCTCTGGAATTTATTTTGGTAAAAGGCAAAACTCCAACTGGGGATTTTTTTCCCCAAGTGTTTATGCAGTTATCCAAAAATAAGTATTGGTTAATAAATCTTATGGTACTGATTCAAGCTACAATTTTTATTGTATATTTAATCCTCACACATAATTTTCAAGCTACTTTATCAATAATCTCCCCCACCCCCCAAATTCTACTGGAATTTTTAAAGATATTGCATCCATTTTGTAAACTAACTTGGTGAAACTGAAATCTTCAAATTATTAAGTTTTGTCATCTAAGACCTTGAGTCCCTCCATCCACTCAAGTCATTCAATAGTTTTAAATCAGGTAAGTATTACATGTTCTTTATTCAATTTATTCATAGATTTTATCTTGTGTAATTGTTAATAGTTTCTTCATATTTTCTAATTTGTTGTTGTTTGTACAAAGTCATTAAATTTTTTTATTTTTATTTCTTTTATATCTGTATTTTAGTGTGTTACTGAACCTCCTTTCTATTTCCAATAACCTTTCAGTAGTTTTTCTTGTCTTTTCAGGTAGACAACTATACCACCTGCAATGCTGGTACTTTGCTTTTATATTTATTTATGGGATTAAAAAAATAATTTTACTGATTAGCATTTCTAATCCCACCATAAATGAGCAGCCTTGTCTCTATTCAGACTTCAATCAAGTTCTATTAAGGCAGCATTTTTTTAATCTTTTCCTTTTTTTTTAAAGAGTAATTTATGTAATTAAGAGAGTGTGAGTGTATGTGTGTGTATGTATGCGTGCACATGCATAAGCTGGGGGAGGGGGAAGAGGGAGAGAGAATCTCAGGCAAACTCCATGCTAAGTATGGAGCCAGACTCAAGGCTCCATCAATGGACCCAGAGATCATGACCTGAGCTGAAACCAAGAGTCCCACATGCAACCAACTGAGTCACCTAAGCACCCCAATATTTTTAACTTTTCAAAAGCCAAAGCCCCTAACTATCTTATCATTCTCCCTCTTGAATATCTCATACTGAATAAAACGTCAACTTTTGCTTTCTGGTGTTAAAAAAAATAATTATTCATGACACTTGTTAAAGGATGATCAGGCAGACTATTCAGGGGACTGTTGTAATAGATGTAGGGAGCACCATCATGGGATTTTGCATGGGGCCAGAGAGATTGGGATCACCTCCAAATATGACAAGGAAAAGTGGAAATTTAGAGCCAGGGAGCAGGGTGGGAGGGTAGTGGATGGACAATTACCAAGAGGAAATATCAGGAGGAAGGGGAGATTCTGGCTAAACCAGCCTCACAGGATTCTTGTTGAAGGCAGACCAGATTAATCAGACATCCCCTGGGGGGTAGAGGAGGATGAGGAATTTGATCAGATATTGAGGGTAGAGGATTGTGGCTAAACTGATTTAGTAGAATTCTTGCCAAAATTGGACAATGTACAGACAAACATGAAAGCCCAAAATTAGGGCTTAGCTGAGAAGAGAGCTCAGATGAGCCTGACTAAAGTTTAGTCAAGGAGAGATTCCTTGTCAACAGTCTTTTTTTTAAACTATGGAACAATAGATTGCAAATATATGTTTTTCAAACCATATCACTTTCGTTTCCAAGCCCACTCCAATCTGAAACATCCTGGCAGACTAGGTTGGAGGTTCTGGCCAAGAATCACTGTTCAGTTTTTCACCATATAGTGTGATTCCAGCATTTGCTGAATCTTTAGTTATTTCAAAAACTTTTGTAAGTATTATTAGTCTATCTTATAATCTTGAACTATAACCATGTCACTGGAATGAACCCTTTATTTACATGATATATTGTTCTTTCAATATATTGTGACAGTTAAAGGTTTTACTTTAAAGTAAGAAATTTCCTGTAGCCCCTTGTAGCATGGAACAAATCATAAACCTTTTAACAAAATGGTTCCAGGAAAACTGATTTAAATAACCGATTAGAAACCTAGAGTCATTTTTTGATCAATTAGAAGTAAATGGAAAATCAGGAATTCTAGAATTATTAAAAAAAATATGATTTACAAAAATCTGAGCTATCTATATTTTCTATGCATTCAATAGCTTTGAATATAACTATCTGGAGGATAATTCCCTAAGGTAGGCACTTTGCTGGGTTTCCCAAAGAAAGCACCCAGAAGTTTAAAATGGTTCTGCTTACTAAGTCTTCAACCTAGAGTGAAAACTGCAAGAATCATGTTTTATAAAGAAGAGTAAAACAAAGTGTAGTATTAACTTGGATAAATGAAAATTTCATGGACATTTTTCAAACCTCTTTACTGTTACGTTAAATTAAAATCAGAGTCATTCTACCTTGGCATAATAAACACTGAGTTAGCCAGCACTTTCCAAGACCTCCTGTGGTTGTCTTTCTTTGATGGCCCCTTTAAATTCTAAATCCAGTTTGGGTATCTCGGTTAGACTAGTTGCAATACAGTTGTCCGATTACTTGATGTTTTAGTCCAGTCAGGCTTCTACTATAAAATACCACAGAGTGTGTGGCTTATAAACAACAGAAACTTTTTTTTCACAGATCTGGAGGATGGAATCTGTTATTAGGGTGCCTGGACAGTCAGGCTCTATGTCTGGCAAGAGTCTCCTTCCTGGCTCATAAATGGCCTTCTTTTCCCTGTAACCTCACATGGTGGAAGGGGCTAGGAGCTCTGTGGGACCCATTCTTTAAGGGCATTAATCCCAATCTCCTAATCCAAAGACTGCACCTTTCAGTGGTAGTATCATTATTTTGAGGATTAGAATTTCAACATTTGAATTTTGGAGAACATGAACTTTCACACCATTGTGTGCAGTTACAGTAGATGATCAGATGACCATTGTTTATTTTGTCTTGCCAGGGAGGGTGGTGGTGAAGGAGTGAGAGAGTGAAGAAGTGGAGTACATTAAGGAATACTTAATGCTCTATTTCTCAGGGAAATGGACAATTTTCAGATAAATGCATGCATTTCTGGATTTTTGGATTAATAGCTATCCCTTCATTTACTCATAGGACCTGGAAGAAAAACAAACAAAAAATAAAATGAAAATAATCTGGAAGAGTTAGCTTCAGTTAACTTAGTTTACTAAAAATTTTGATAAACCGGTGTTTTTAAGGCAAAGAACAGACTTTTGTGTCATTTTGACTGAGGAAGATGTATTTAAGGAAGTTGGTGGTGAAGAACTCATAGTCAGCATTTAAAGTGATTTATTTCAGTTAGAAAAATAAGAAGATGTTTCTTCTTAGCATGATGGGCGGGTGTAATCTCCTGGTGTGACAGTACCAGTACAACTTTAGTTGGTGGAATGAAAAAAGAATCTGAAAAGGATTCTGAAAAGACAGAGGAAGGAGTAGAATTGTGAAGAACATTTTCCATAATGCTATAATAATAAAGAGGATTTCTAAACTCATCACTGTAAAATGTATGAGAATATTTTAAAAATCACTTGGAAATCGTTATGGGCTGAATTGCATCCCCTCCAAATTTAAATGCTGAAGTCTTACTCCCTAGTGCCTCAGAATGTGACTGTATTTGGAAATAGGGTATTAAAGAGGTATTTAAGTTACAATGTGTTCATTCAGAGGGTCCCTATCCAACATAGCTGATGTCCATTAAAGAAGAGGGGGACTCAGACACAGACATGCACCAAGGGCCCATGTAAACATAGAGACAAAAGATGACCCTCTACAAGCCAACAAGAGAGGCCTCAAAAGAAACCAGCCTGGCCGACACACTGACCTCAGACTTCCAGACTTCAGGACTGTGAGCAATACATTTTCATTGTTTAAGCCACCCAGTGTGTGTTACTTTCACAGAGGATTTAGCAAACTAAAGAAGCAAAGTTACATACCCATCTGAAATAAAAGTGAAAAAAATGTTACAATCTGAAAAAGAAGTGAGGGAAGGAGTCAAGGTGGTGGAGAAGTAGCAGGAGATCAGCTAGATAGCTTATCAAACCATTCTGAACACTTACAAATCCAAAAGGAGATTGAAGAGAAGAGCAGCAATTATAGAAACAGAAAATTGACCACTTTCTGAAGGGTAGGACCTGCGGAGAAGTGAATCCAAAGCATCGGGAAGATAGACCGCAGGGGGAGAGGCCGGCTCCTGGCAAGCGGCGGAGCAATAGAGCACAAAATCAGGACTTTTAAAAGTCTGCTCCATGGAGGGACATCGCTCCAGATGCTAAGCCAGGGTGAAGTCCACTCAGGAACAGTGTGGCCTCAGGTCCTATGGGGTCATAGAAGGATTGGGGGTGTCTGAGTGTCACAGAGCTCACAGGTATAAGAGCAGGGAAGCTGGCTACAGAGACAGAGCCAAGGAGTGAGCTCTCAACTAAGGGTTACCTTAAATTGTGATCCATGGAAAAGACCACTGCTCTGTAAGTGGGGACCTCGCAAGATCCAGGAGACCCCAAACTGGAAGAGCTCAGGGATCTGCGGGGTTTGGAGACTCCAGGCAGAGCTGTGTGCCAGAGCACTTTTCTCCAAGGGCACACTGAGGAGTGGGGCCCCAAGCTCTCTGCTCCTCCTGGCCGGAGATTAGGAGGCCGCCATTTTCATTCTCGTCTTCCGGAACTCTATGGAAAGCGTTCAGGGAACAAAAGCTCCTGAAAGCAAACCCAAGTGGATTACTTAGCCTGGCCCCAGGTAGGGGTGGTGAAATTCCGCCTTGGGCAATGATACTTGAGAATCACTAGAACAGGCCCCTCCCCCAGAAGATCAGCAAGAAATCCAGCCACCACCAAGTTCACTTACCAAGGAGAACAGTGGGATTCCAGAGGAGGAGAAGCAAAGCATGGAATTTATGGCTTTCTACCCATGACTCTTTAGTCTTGCAAAGTTAATTAATATTTTTAATTTTATTTTTTTATTCTGCTAATTTTTTTTTTTTAAAGATTTATTCATTTGACAGAGCTCACAAGTAGGCAGAGAGAGAGAGAGAGGAGGAAGCAGGCTTCCTGCAGAGCAGAGAGCCTGATTCGAGGCTCGATCCCAGGATCCCGGGATCATGACCTGAGCCGAAGGCAGAGGCTTTAACCCACTGAGCCACCCAGGTGCCCCTCTTCTGCTAATTTTTTTAACTTTTACCCTTTCCTCTTTTAACATTTTTTAACTAGTTTATCTTAACAATACCTTTCAAAAAATATTTTTTTAAAGATTTTATTTATTTGACACAGAGAGAGAGAGATCACAAGTAGGCAGAGAGGCAGGCAGAGAGAGAGGAGGAAGCAGGTTTCCCACTGAGCAGACAGCCTGATGCAGGGCTCCATGTCAGGACCCTGAGATCATGCCTGAACCGAAGGCAGAGGCTTAACCTACTGAGTCACCCAGGCACCCCCCAAAAAAATCTTTTTTGAACCTTCATTATTATAGTCATATTTTATCATTCATTGTATCTAACTTTATTTTTTGTATACACATAAGGTTTTTTCCTCTAAAAAAATTTGGGATACAACTTCTTCTAATAGAGGAATATACCTTAAATCTAGCACAGGGCTTTGTTCTAGTCTCTAGCCTGAGCAAATATCTCCACTTTCTTTTTCTTTATTCTCCCAACCAAATTATTGTAAACTCGTTTTATAGAAATTAAAAAAAATAAAAAAAATTTTCATCTTTACAGTCATATTCCATCCCTTCATTTTGTTTACCCTAATATATGTTTTTCATTCTTTAAAATTTTGGGAGGTAGTTTCTTTTAAGGGACCAAAATACTCCCAAAATTAAGTGGGTGACCCTGTTCTATTCACCAGTCTAATATATATATTTTTCTTTATTATTTTCTTCTTTTTAAAATTTTTTTTCTGAACTTCTTTTTACCCCTTCCCTTCCCCCTATGATTTGGCATCTCTTCTGATTTGGTTAAAGCACATTTTACTGGGGTCTTTGCCACCCTTTTAGTATTTTATGCGCTCCTTCATATATTCTTATCTGGATAAAATGACAAGGTGGAAAAACTCACCACAAAAACAACAACAACAAACAAACAAACAAAAAAAAACAAGAGGCAGTACCAAAGGCCAGGGACCTAATCAGTATGGACATTGGTAATATGTCAGATCTAGAGTTCAGAATGACAATTCTCAAACTTCTAGCTGGGCTCGAAAAGGGCATGGAAGATATTAGAGAAACCCTGTCTGGAGAAATAAAAACCCTTTCTGGAGAAATAAAAGAACTAAAATCTAACCAAGTTGAAATAAAAAAAGCTATTAATGAGGTACAATAAAAAATGGAGGCTCTTACTGCTAGGATAAATGAGGCAGAAGAATTAGTGATATAGAAGACTAAATGACAGAGAATAAAGAAGCTGAGCAAAAGAGAGACAAACAACTACTGGACAATGAGGGGAGAATTTGAGAGATAAGTGACAGCATAAGATGAAACAACATTAGAATAATTGGGATTCCTGAAGAAGAAGAAAGTGAGAGGGGAGCAGAAGGTATATGTGAGAGAATTATTTCCCTAATATGGCAAAGGGAGCAAGAATCAAAATCCAGGAGGCACAGAGAACCCCCTCAAAATCAATAGAATAGGTCCACACCCCATCATCTAATAGTAAAATTTACAAGTCTTAGCGACAAAGTGAAAAGAAAACAGCCCGGGACAAGAAGTCTGTAACATACAATGGTAAAAATATTAGATTAGCAGTGGACTTATCCACAGAGACCTGGCAGGCCAGAAAGAACTGGCATGATATATTCAGAGCACTAAACGAGAAAAATATGCAGCCAAGAATACTGTATCCAGCTAGGCTATCATTGAAAATAGAAGGAGAGATAAAAATCTTCCAGGACAAACAAAAAATAAAAGAATTTGTAAACATCAAACCAGCTCTACAGGAAACATTGAAAGGGGTCCTCTAAGCAAAGAGAGACCCTAAAAGTAGTAGATCAGAAAGGAACAGAGACAATATACAGCAACAGTCACCTTACAGGCAATACAATGGCACTAAATTCATATCTCTCAATAGTTACCCTGAATGTAAATGGGCTAAATGCCCCAATCAAAAGACACAAGGTATCAGAATGGATTAAAAAAAAAAAATCAACATGCTGTCTATAAGAAACTCATTTTAGACCCAAAATCACCTCCAGATTTAAAGTGAGGGGGTGGAAAACAATGTACCATGCTAATGGATATCAAAAGAAAGCTGGGGTGGCAATCCATATATAAGATCAATTAGATTTTAAGCCAAAGATTATAAAAAGAGATGAGGAAGGACACTATGTCATACTCAAAGGGTCTGTCCAACAAGAAGATCTAACAATTTTAAATATCTATGCCCCTAACATGGGATCAGCCAACTATATAGACCAATTTATAACAAAATCAAAGAAACACATCGACAATAATACAATAATAGTAGGGGACTTTAACACTCCCCTCACTGAAATGGACAGATGATCCAACCAAAAGATCAACAAGGAAATAAAGACCTTAAATGACACTGGACCAGATGGACTCACAGATATATACAGAACATTCCATCCCAAAGCAACAGAATACACATTCTTCTCTAGTGCCCATGGAACATTCCCCAGAATAGATCACATCATGGGTCATAAATAAGGTGTCAGCTGGTATAAAAAATTGGGATCATTCCCTACATATTTCCAGACCACAGTGCTCTGAAGCTAAAAGTCAATCACAAGAGGGAAATTGGAAAGAGCCCAAATACATGGAGACTCAACAGCATCCTTCTAAAGAATGAATGGGTCAACTAGGAAATTAAAGAAGAATTGTAAAGATTCATGGAAACAAATGATAATGAAAACACAACGGTTCAAAATCTGTGGGACACAGCAAAGGCAGTCCTGAGAGGAAAATATATAGTGGTACAAGGCTTTCTCAAGAAACAAGAAAGGTCTCAAATACACAACCTAACCCTACACTTAAAGGAGCTGGAGAAAGAACAACAAAGAAAGCCTAAACTCAGCAGAAGAGAAATAATAAAGATTAGAGCAGAAATCAATAAAACAGAAACCAAAAGAACAGTAGAACAAATCAATGAAACTAGGCGCTGCTTCTTTGAAAGAATTAGTAAGACTGAAAACTCCCTGGCCAGGCTCATGAAAAAGGAAAGAGAAAGGACCCAAATTAATAAAATCATGAATGAAAGAGGAGAGATCATCAAAAATCTCCCAATAAACAAGAGCCCAGGCCCAGACGGCTTCCCAGGAGAATTCTACCAAACATTTAAAGAAGAATTAATACCCATTCTCCTGAAACTGTTCCAAAAACATAGAAATGGAAGGAAAACTGCCAAACTCATTTTATGAGGCCAGCATCACCTTGATCCCAAAACCAGACAAAGACCCCATCAAAAAAGAGTATTACAGACCAATATCCTTAATGAACACAGATGCAAAAATTCTCACCAAAATACTAGCCAATATGATCCAACAGTACATTAAAAGGATTATTCACCACAACCAAGTGGGGTTTATTCCAGGGCTGCAAGTTTGGTTCAACATCTGCAAATCAATCAATGTGATACATTAATAAAAGAAAGAACAAGAACTATATGATACTCTCAATAGATGCTGAAAAAGCATTTGACAAAGTATAGCATCCCTTCCTGATCAAAACTCTGCAAAATGTAGGGACAGAGGATATATACCTCAATATCATCAAAGCCATCTATGAAAAACCCACCACAAATATTATTCTCAATGAAGAAAAACTGAGAGCTTTTCCGCTAAGGTCAGAAACACGGCAGGGATGTCCATTATCACCACTGCTATTCAACATAGTACTAGAAGTCCTAGCCTCAGCAATCAGACAACAAAAAGAAATGAAAGGCATCCAAATTGGCAAAGAAGAATTCAAACTATCACTCTTTGCAGATGATAGGATACTATATATGGAAAACCCAAAAGACTCCACTCCAAATCTGCTAGAGCTTGTACGCGAATTCAGTAAAGTGTCAGGATATAAAAATCAGTGCATTTCTTTACACCAACAACAAGACAGAAGAAAGAGAAATTAAGGAGTCAATCCCATTTACAGTTGCACCCAAAACCATAAGATACCTAGGAATAAACCTAACCAAAGAGGCAAAGAATCTATACTCAGAAAACTATAAAGTATTCATGAGAGAATTTGATGAAGACACAAAGAAATGGAAAAATGTTCCATGCTCATGGATTGGAAGAACAAATATTGTGAAAATGTTTATGCTACCTAAAGCAATCTACACATTTAATGCAATCCCTATCAAAATCCCATCCATTTTTTTCAAAGAAATGGAACAAATAATCCTAAAATTTGTATGGAACCAGAAAAGACCTCGAATAGCCAGAGGAATAATGAAAAAGGAAGCCAGAGTTGGTGGCATCACAATTCTATTACAAAGCTGTCATCATCAAGACAGTATGGTACTGGCATAAAAACAGACACATAGATCAATGGAACAGAATAGAGAGCCCAGAAATAGACCCTCAACTCTATGGTCAACTAATCTTTGAGAAAGCAGGAACGAATGTCCAATGGAAAAAAGACAGTCTCTTCAACAAATGGTGTTGGGAAAATTGGACAGCCACATGCAGAAAAATGAAACTGGACCATTTCCTTACACCACACACGAAAATAGACTCAAAATGGATGAAGGACCTCAATGTGAGAAAGGAATCTATCAAAATCCTTGAGAACACAGGCAGCAACCTCTTTGACCTCAGCCGCAGCAACTTGTTCTTAGGAACATCGCCAAAGGCAAGGGAAGCAAGGCAAAAAATGAACTATTGGGACTTCATCAAGATCAAAAGCTTTTGCACAGCAAAGAAAACAGTTAACAAAACCAAAAGACAACTGACAGAATAGGAGAAGATATTTGCAAACGACATATCAGATAAAGGGCTAGTATCCAAAATCTATAAAGAGCTTAGTAAACTCAACACCGAAAGAACAAATAATCCACTCAAGAAATGGGCAGAGGACATGAACAGACATTTCTGCAAAGAAGACATCCAGATGGCCAACAGACACATGAAAAAGTGCTCCACATCACTGGGCATCAGGGAAATACAAATCAAAACCACAATGAGATACCACCTCACACCAGTCAGAATGACTAAAATTAACAAATCAGGAAATGACAGATGTTGGCAAGGATGCGGAGAAAGGGGAACCCTCTTATACTGTTGGTAGGAAAGCAAGCAGGTGCAGCCACTCTGGAAAACAGCATGGATGTTCCTCAAAAAGTTGAAAATAGAGCTACCCTATGACCCAGCAATTGTACTACTGGGTATTTACCCTAAAGATACAAGTGTAGTGATCTGAAGGGGCACATGCACCCAAATGTGCACAATAGCAATGTCCACAATAGCCAAACTATGGAAAGAACCTAGATGTCCATCAACAAATGAATGGATAAAGAAGAAGTGGTATATATATATATATATATATATATATATATATACACACACACACACACACACACACATATACATACACACAATGGAATACTATGCAGCCATCAAAAGGAATGAAATCTTGCATTTGCGACGACATGGATGGAACTAGGGGGTATTATGTTAAGCAAAATAAGTCAATCGGAGAAAGACAACTATCATATGATCTCCCTAATATGAGGAAGTGGAGATGCAATGTGGGGGGTTTGGGGGTAGGAAAAGAATAAATGAAACAAGATGGGATCAGGAGGGAGACAAACCATAAAAGACTCTTAATCTCACAAAACAAACTGAGGGTTGTCAGGGGGGTGGGGTTATGGACATTGGGGAGGGTATGTGCTATGGTGAATGCTGTAAAGTATGTAAACCTGGTGATTCACAGACCTGTACCCCTGGGGCTAATAATACATTATATGTTAATAAAAAATTAAAAATTAATTTTTTTTAAAAAAGAAGTGATATGAAACTACCTTGAGTCCACATTTCCTTTTCTTCCAATAAAACTTCATTTTTGGTTGATCGCTGTTGTAAGTCTTGAGTTGGTCAAGCACTGAATAATCTCATGGACAGGGAAGGGACAATTAAACCATCACAATGGAGTCCTCACCAGCCCAGGATTCCTGTGGTCCATGGTCAGGGTTTCTAGGGCTCCACTAATTGAGTCCAGAAAGTCTTCCCTGAGTGGACAGAGGATGCTGAGAATGTAGAGCTTTGAAGAAAGAAACCCAATCTTAGGAAGATCTGTAGAAGACTCAGAGATGAATGAGTATCCTGGTGGCTTGCATTTAGTTCAAATTATAGGGTTCCCTTTGATGGAGCTTAGGACACTGTACCTCAAACTATGGCATCTTGGCATATGAAACATTTTAAGCTGAAAGAATTCGAGAAAATGGTAGCAACAGGAAGGAAATTGAAACAGATCATAAAGCCCTCATGGGAGAGGTGTTCTCCCTATACCTGGAGGAAAGGAGCTTCCTTATCTCTGAAGACAAAGGATGTCAAGAAGAATCTGAACAAAGAGGCCTTGCTAAGTTTCTCCCAGCTTAAGACACTCTACTCATACTCCTTAACCTATTGTAGTCCTTCATGATCATCTACTTTTCATCCAACCTAGCATAAAGCAGATCTGTTTCTGTGTGTCTTCATTTTCTTAGGAAGGCTCCTGAACTTGTAAAACTACATGATAAATTTGTATGCTTTTCTCCTGTTACTCTGTTTTTGATGGTTTAATTTTTCAGACACAGCCAGAGACCCTAAGAAGGTTATGGAAAATTTTTTCCTCTTCTACACCTTGATAGGCCTTCACATCTAAGTAGAGGCTTTTGAATTTAGAATTCCTCTAAGAGAAACAACTTTCTCATCTACCATTATCCAGAAACAGTGCTGCACACAAATGAACAGCAAGATCACCAGCTTCATCCATGCTCCTCCCCTTTTTCAGAGACACCACCCACAGTAAAGGCATTGAGGCAAGAGGGTGTGTTTTGTTGTATTGCCTTAGGAAACTAAATCAGAGTGGTATCTGTAAGGAAAAAAGTTTTTCTTCTGATCCTGCTATGTATCTTCTTACATCTTTTTCTATCAAGAGTGAAGCTTTTCTTTGTAAAAATAGGATTCCTGCAATATGGATAAGTTGGTGTGACCTTCAATGATCTGCCAAGTAGATGTCTGTCTCATTAGACAAGTGCATTGGTCTGAAGGCAATATGTGACAGCATTATCTGCTCATGCTGAAAAGTAAATGTGAAATGGGTGATTGTGCATATGAAAAAAGAATAAAAGGAGGCTCTGACAAGGCAACTGCTTTATCAACCATCCTGTGTTATCTACCTTTTTTGCATTTTAGGTGCAGAAATCTGGGTTACTGTTTTCCAGCAGCATTAATAAAATATAAGTTCTTGATGTGTGTTTGCTTATAATAAAATGTAAAAACATATATTTGCTTTAAGCACATTGGAGTAAGTGGCTCCTTCTATTTAGGTTTTGCTAACACTTTTGCAAACAGTAGTCCCCTTTTTAAGAAACTCCCCAGGCAGCACAACACGATCACCAGGAATTGCCAGCCTAGAGCACCCCTTCTTGGTTCACATATTATCTTGTTTCTTGAACTACTTTTTGTGCTTCCTAACGCAAACTTTGATTATAGTAACCCAAATTGGGATTAAGGTTCTGACTACAGGCCAGCTTACAATAGATACTGAAATATTATTGGTGCATTACATTTTCCCTGGGATTGTAATGACAGGGAGATAATTACATTCATCAGAATTCCTCCTGGAAAGGGTTCTGCATATAATTGGAAAAAATCCTTTGATATTTCACCCTCCAGTGAGCAATGCACATTTGCACTTGCCAGGCTGCCTTTCATAAGGGTGGCTCTGGCCAAATGGAGGATTTGATTTTCCTGAGTGGGGTGGTAAGTGTGAGGCCAGAGTGGAATTGCTAGAGATAATCAGAGAAAGGCTGCCTGCTCTCCATGAAGCTTTTAGCTTCCGCAGGACTGTCAATGAATATAAAAAAATACATATGGCCCATTAGAAATATGGAGAAAATATATCAGATTGGTAGATCATAGTACTGGGAATCCAAACAGCAAATATACACAAGGGAAGAGACTCAATGCACTGGTCATCAGAGAAATGCTGAACTAAAACCACAGAGATACTGTTTCATATTTGTCTGATATTCTTATGTTTCTTTTTGTTCAGTAGTGCTAAATACATTCACAGTCTTGCACAATAGACATAGAAAAAGGTTTTTTTAGAACTCATTCATCTTGGGGCACCTGGGTGGCTCAGTGGGTTAAAGCCTCTGCCTTCGGCTCGGGTCATGATCCAAGAGTCCTGGGATCGAGCCCCGTGTTGGGCTCTCTGCTCCTCAGGGAGCCTGCTTCCTCCTCTCTCTCCCTGCTTGCCTCTCTGACTACTTGTGTTTTCTGTCAAATAAATAAATAAAATCCTAAAAAAAAAAAAAAAGAACTCATTCATCTTGCAAAACTGAAAATATCATCATTAAACATTAACCTCCCCTCCCCCTAGCCCTAGGCAACCACATTTCTACTTAACCTTTTTATGATTTTGACTACATTAGATACATTGTATGAGTGAAATTATACTGTATTGTTGTAACAATGTGTTGTTACATGTGATAGCGCTTTCTTCTTTTTTAAAGGCCATATCCCATTGTATGTATACACACACACACACACACACACACACACACATTTGCTTTATTCATTCATCTGTCAATTGACATTTGAGTTGCTTGTACCTCTTGGCTGTTGTGAATAACGCTGCAATGTACATGGGTGTGTAAATTTCTCTGTAGGATCCAGCTATGAATTCTTTTAGATACAGATATACCCAAAACCCGGATCCGATTCTCTTCTTTTTTAAAATCTATTATCCTTCCACTAGAATGTAAGCCCCAACAGGGTAGGAAATCTCTTATGTACCCCTATATCCCCAGTGCCTGGCACAGACAGGCACTGAAAACATACCTGTTAAGATCAAATGAATATTATCTTTCTATTTGTGTGCTGTCTGCCTCTACTAGATTGCAAGCCCCTTGAGGGCAGAGTCACTGTTTTGTTCTTGGCAACAGCCTCGGTGCTTAGAACAGCTTTGGGCTTGCGGTAACTTGTCAATGTTTTTAAAATGAATCGATTAAGGTCTTGACATGGGCAGAGAGTAGAGAAACAAATCTAAATTCCCAAGAAAAATATGAAAAAATAATCATCCTCACTAGTAATAAAAATGCAAATTTCAATAGTATCATTTTGACTTATCAAATGAGCACGTTTTCAAGCATTTTTTTTAAAACTTTATTTATTTATTTGACAGAGAGATTGTGAGAGAGAGAACACAAGAACACAAGCAGGGGGAGTGGGAGAGGGAGAAGCAGGCTTCCCACTGAGCTGGGAGCCCGATGCGGATCATGACCTGAGCTGAAGACAGACGCTTAATGACAGCCACCCAGGTGCCCCATCCAGCATGTTTTTTAAACTTCAAACTTCGAACTTTCAAGAACAGTGCAATAAGCACCAATATACTATTCAGCTGGATTTGCTTTGTTAGAAGTATGCCAAATTTGCCTTTTTTTTGCTCTTTTCGTGTGTGTGTTATAAACAAACAAACAATCAAAATTTAGTGTACAATTTGAGAGTGTGTTGTAGACATCATGATACTTTACCTTTAAGCACTTTGGTCTTGTTTGGGTCCATAATCAAAGGAGCAAGACTGATACAAAGCAAAAGTCAAGCAAAGCTTCATTTCACACCAAGCATCGAGAATCAAACTGACCAGCCAGGGCCGTCTCTTACAAAGAGAGGTGACCCCTCTCTGCCTTACAGACTGGCTTTTAAGGGCAAAGGCCATGTGGTTGGGCCTGGCCACACACAGGTGGCCAATGACACAGAGAAAACTGCACAGTCAGGCTAGGTCATACATAAGTGACCAATTGAATTACAATTTACCCTATAATAGACATTTGAACTAGCCTATCACCTTGGTCAGAACTGGCACCCAAAAGGTGGGGCCCACACTCCTTGGTAGCTAGGGAGACAGCATGCGTGCCCCACTGATTAGATGTCTCCACCTGGCCTGACCTGCCCTTGTATTTGGGCTTTGTTACCTGGGACTAGTTTCCGGGACTTGTTTTTTTTTTTTTAAAGATTTTATTTATTTATTTGTCAGATAGCGCAGGAGCGAGCACAGGCAGACAGAGTGGCAGGCAGAGGCAGAGGGAGAAGCAGGCTCCCTGCTGAGCAAGAAGCCCGATGTGGGACTCGATCCCAGGACTCTGGGATCATGACCCGAGCCGAAGGCAGCTGCTTAACCAACTGAGCCACCCAGGCGTCCCGGGACTTGTTTTTAAGTAAGTCCCCTGGGAGGGCAGGGGCCGGGGTCCGTTTAAGTTTTACTGCATAAACAACAAAATGGCTATTCAACTGAAATGGAGCTGTTTTGGCTAAATAGGCCCTTACAGTCTGTATCTTATAAGAAAAAGGAAATTTTATATCATCACTGTTCAGAACCACGCTCAGATAATGTATCATTTATATAATGCTACTATGTAACATATGGCTCATATCCAAACTTCACTAGTTGTTCCAACCAGGTTCTTTATCAGTACTTTTTTTCAAGCTGAAGATCTAATCAAGAATCAGGCATTGCCCTTACATGTCATATCTCCCCAGTCTCTTTTCATCTAAAGCAGCCTCCCACCCCTTTTCTTCCTTTTTCGTTACACTGCCATTTTTGAAAGTCCAGACTAGTTGCTTTGCACAATATCACTCAATTAGGATTTGTCTGAATGCTTCTTTATCATTATATTCAGGTTGATCAATGTCTTAGTCTATTCAGGTTACTATAACAAAAATGCCATAGACTGGGTAGCTTGTGAACAGCAAAAGTTTTTTTCTTATAGTTTCTCATAGATCTGGAGGCTCTAAGTCCAAGATTAAGGTGCTGGCAGATTCAAATCCAGCGAGAAAGTGCTTCCTGATTCACAGTTGACCTCTCATTGTGTCCTTCCATGGCAGAAGGAGCTCTCTGAAGCCTCTTTTATAAGGGGCCAAACCTCATTCATCAGGGCTCTGTCCTCATGACCTACTCACCTCCCAAAGACCCCACCTCCAAGTATTATCTCACTGTGGTTAGGATTTCAACTATGAACTTTGAGGGGTCACATTCAGTCAACTGAAATAGATTTTGCAAAAATATTACCTAATTGGTATTGCATCCTCAGGGCATTCTAGGAGGACACATAATGCCAGTTTGTCCCAAACTAAAAAACAATTAACTCCAGGCTTAGCAAGACTGCAATTTAGAGACTCATACACTGCTGTGTATAAAGCAGTATATGATGTGATGTCCACATTACCCATTTTTTAAAAAATGGCATGAATTTGAGATAGCATATTTAGCAAGTAGATCTTTTCTTTGGGAAGAAGCAAGGTCAATTGTTTCCCCTCTCCTCTGGTAGCAGACAATGGAAAAATTTGCCAAGCAGACACTGCAAATGTTAGCTAAGAGATTATAAATCTGAGACTCTGAGTACTGCAATAGTTCCTGTCATTATTGTCCTTGGATAAGTTAGTTTTTTGTCATTTTCAAAGTGATGGAAAACCATGCTCTGCTTACCTACTCTCTCACAAAGGTTGTGATGGTTTGCGCCAAGTGAAGGCATTAAAGGGAGCACTGATTTTGTAATTTAAATGAAAGATACACAGAGAGGCAACACTCCAGTATTAGACAGACTGTTTTCATAATTAGCTTAACAGCATTCCTTGGAAACTGCAGTTTCAATATATTGTACATTTACTAAAAAAGTAAGCAGCAGATGAGACTGGGACAAGCATGTCCTCAAGAGAAAATAAAATACTTATCTCCAAATTGTCTCCTACAATTAAAAATTTACCATTTAATTAAAAATTAAATCCTGTAATTAAAAGTAAGACCCTTTTTATTAAGAAAAATTAATGTTTTTTTGTACAAGGGTAGTTTACAATATGAATGGATGAAATTCTACCAGAATAGATATTCTCATAGTCCCAAGTGTCAGGGTTTGGCTGTGGTGGTTGGGCAGGTTTGGGGTGGGGGCGGTAATTGCAATTATTACACCGGAATCTGTAGAAAACAGACACCATATAGTTGAACAAAATTAACGATGTTTTAGCAGTTACCTTTTGAGATAAGGTCTATATGTTTTTTAAAAATGCACCTACCTCACCCAACTATTCATTGCCTTGACTAGAATTTGATTCTTGACAGAGGATAATGCTTTCTATACAACCATTTGTTTTCCCAGATCTCATGTTCCAAAGGGTCATGGGTGCGGCTGGCACTCTTCTGGCTGTCCATTGCCTCTATACTTTGGCAATTCTACCTTTGTGAAACTTAGGCATCTAGCTAGAACCATCCAAGTCCCTTTTCTGTCAATGACAGGACAAGCTTGGTTTCCCAGGAAGTAGATTTGGAAAGGCAGATTCACATAGAGGTTTTTGGGGATTGTTTTTGGTGTGGCCACTGGGTAGAGGGAGGAGCTGGGTTGTGAGGCAGTTTCAATGAGGACCTCCCCATCCCCACAGGGAACTCTGATACCAGAGTGCCCTTTAGGGTTGTCCTAACTTGAGGAAAGGGAGCCAGGCTTCTCTATAACTATTAACTGTCACCAGATATGAGATTTCTCCAAGAAAACAACACGGCCTTGGGAGGCTGGCTCTTTCTAGCCAAGGAAATCCCAAAGAGGATATCAGCCGAGAGTTATCAGCTGAGGGGATCAGCAGCTGAGGGTTATCTTTCAGCAGCTAGGGGAATCTGGGTGGCACACTACAGCAAGCATTTGGCACACTACAGCTACCCATCCAACCATTTATCCCTTAGTTCTTCAAGCATTATTCTTTTAACAACCTCAAAGTATTCCAGGGTAACTTTTCAGTGTGTGGACTTGCTTCACCTTAGAAATCTTTATCTGAGTTAATATGTATTTGCCCAACCAATTTTTTCTTTCTTGGGAAAAAGAAAGTTATGTTTCTCTTGTATTTTCGTTGAAACTGAGTTCTTGCCAACAGAAATATGAGTGGATATAATGTGCCACTTCCCACTTGAGACAGTTAAGGGTAGGTGTGGGTTCTGTATGCTCTTCTTTTTTCCCCTTATTAATTGGATATAAAGATCTCCAGGATGGCAGAGGTACAAGGGTACTTGAAGAGACCCTTGAGGGACAGTTGTCTCTACCATATTGGACTGTGATGACAGTGACTGAAACACTGCTCTTTCCACTTAAAACAAAACAAACAATGAAAAACATCAGAAATAAACTCACCTTTATATGGTCGATTAATTTTCAACAAAGGAGGCAAGAATATGCAATGGAAAAAGACAGTCTGTTTAACAAATGGTGTTGGGAAAACTGGACAGCCACATGCAAAAGAATGAAACTGGACCACTTTCTTACACCATACACAAAGATAGACTCAAAATGGATTAAAGGCCTAAATGCGAGACCTGAAACCATATAAATCCTATAAGAGAGCACAGGCAGTAATTTCTCTGATCCTAGCCATAGCAACATTTTTCTAGATGTGTTTCCTGAGGCAAGGAAAACAAAAGCAAAAATAAATTATTTTGGGACTATATCAAAATAAAAAAGCTTCTGTACAGCAAAGGCAACAAACAACAATCCTCATAGATAACTTACTGAGTGGGAAAAGATATTTATAAATGGTTTGTCTGGTAAAGGGTTAGTATCCAAAATATATAAAGAACTTATACAACTCAACACAAAAGAACCCCAAATAATCCAACTAAAAATGGGCAGAAGATGTGAACAGTCATTTCTCCAAAAAAGACATATAGATGGCCAACAGACACATGAAAAGATGTTCAACATCACTCATCATCAGGGAAATGCAAATCAAAACCACAATGTGATATCACTTCACACCTGTGAGAATGACTAAAACTAGTGACACAAGAAACAGCAGGTGTTGATGAGGATGTGGAGATAAAGGAACCTAGTGCACTACTGGTGGGAACACAAACTGCTACAGCCACTATTGAAAACAATATGGAGTTACTTGAAAAAATTAAAAGTAGAGCAACCATATGTCCAGCAGTTTCACTTCTGGGTATTTATCTGAAGAAAACAAAACCAGTACTTCAAAAAGATATAGGCACTCCTGTGTTTATTGTAGTGTTATTTATAATAGCCAAGACACAGAAGCAGTCCAAGTGTCCATCAGAGGATGAATAGATAAAGAAGATACTGTGTGTGTGTGTGTGTGTGTGTGTGTGTGTGTGTATGCAATGGAATATTCACCATAAAAAATGAAATCTTGCCATTTGCAATGACATGGATGGGTCTAGAAGATATAATGCTAAGTGAAATATGTCACTCACAGAAAGACAAATACTATATAATTTTACTTATATGTGGAATTTAAGAAAAGAACGAAGAAAAAAAGAGACAAAACAAAAACAGACTCTCAGCTACAGAGAACAAACTGATAGTTACCAGAAAATGTGGATGACAGGATGGGTGAAATAGGTGAAGCGAATTAAAAGTACACTTATTGTGATAAGCACTGCTTATGTATAGAATGTATAGAACTGTTTAGTCACTGCATTTTGTACCTAAAACTGTATGTTAACTATACTGTAATTTTAAAAAAAATTAAAAAGAATGACTTGCATTTTGAGTTTTTTTCTTCCTGCCTTGCCTAGAATTCAATCTTCAGCTCAACCAATAAATGTAGAAATTTTTTAAAAAAGACAATCTATTGAATGAAAGTAAATATTTGTAAACCATATATCTGAGAAGGATTTAATATTCAAACTATGTAGGTAAAGAACTCATATAGCTCAATAGCAAAGGAAGCAAACAATTCAATTTACAAATGGGCAGAGGATCTGAATAAACGTTTTTCCAAAGAAAACATACAGATGGCTAATAGGTACATGAAAATGTGCTCGACAGTACTAATCATCAGGGAAATGCAAATCAAACCCACAGTGCAATAACCTCACACCTGTTAGAATGGCTATTGTTAAAAAGAAATAATAAATGTTGGCAGGAATGTTGCATAGGGAACCTCTGTGCACCACTGGAGGAATGTCTATTGGTGAACCACTATTGAAAACAGTGTAGAGGCACCATATGATCAGCCATTCCACTTCTGGATATTTATCTGAAGAAAACAAAATCACTACTTCAAAAGGATATAGGCACCCCCATGTTCACTGCCACATGATCTAAGTAGCCAATACAGAGAAGCAACCAAAGTGTCCATTGATGAAGAAAAGGTGGTACATATATACAATATACAGCCATAAAAAAGAAGGATTTTTTTCCATTTGCACAATATGGGTAGTCCTTGAGGGCATTAGGCTAAATTAAATAAATCAGACAAAAAAAGACAAATACAATATGCTCTCACTTGTTCTGTGGAATCAAACCCCCAGCAACCCACTGAAACCAAACTGAACTCATAGATACACAGAATAGATTGGTATTGCTTGGGGTAGGGTGAGGCAAAATGGTCAAGGGGATCAAAAGGTACAAATTTTTAGTTGTAAAATAATTAAGTCATGGGTATATAACATACAACATGGTGTAGGTAATAAGACTGTAGAGAATACTTGAAAGTTGCTAAGAGAGCAGATCTTAAAAGTTCCCTTCATAAGAAAAAAAGGTGTAACTCTGTGTGGAGATGGATATAAACCAAACTTATTGTGGTGATCATTTTACAAATACAAATATTGAATCATTATGTTGTATACCTGAAACTACTGTAATTATATCCTCCCCTCCAAAAAAGAGAGAATTAATGTGGTCTGGTTTGAGCTGTTTCACTTCAGGATCTCTGCTATCACAATTTAGCTCATACTGTAATCCATGCCATTCATTTATGTGAATTATTTTTTAAATTACAGCAAAAGTTTTATTTATAAGTATGAGGAAAAATACACTGTTCTCAATTCTTTGGAAAAAACTCACTGTGAAGCTACATATTTGTAATCCAATATGGTTCACTATTATTGTGTCACTTCCTTAATAAGACTATATCAGATTTTAAAGTATGAGACTTTTATTTCAGGAAGAAAATACATTATGTTTAAAAGGGGGAAAAAAGAGAGGCCACTTCTTTGGAAGCGAGGAAAATCCAATAAGAACAAAGCACAAATCCACAACTTAGTTGTGTGTTTTGCCACTCTTAGTTGCATCTATAGCCATCCTGCTTTCCCTTCTCTAGGTTTAAGGTAATGGAGTAACTTGACTTTTATCTTATTTTTTTCCTCCCATGAAACCTTGATCAGGAACAAGTTTTCTTTCTTTTTTTTTTTTTTTTTTTTTTGCAGCATCCTCAATGCTTCTCTCTTCTTTATTCATCCTAGAAATACACCTTAGTCTCACTCTATCTAAAAATTGCCCTCCAACTGCATGTCCTTTTAAGCATGGTCCACTTTTCTTCCCATTTCCAAACATCCTCAAAACATCAGTCTTCACTCAATTACACTTATATCCACCCCTTAATGCCAACTGTCTTCAGACCACAGTTAATTCAAAGTGCAGTGGCTAATCTCACTTGGGACTTCCAGTTGCCAGTGCCAGTGGGAACACTTTAATTCTGATTTGACTACACTACTACACTGCATTGGAATTTGTTGATTAGCACTTTTTCTGGGAATTGCCTATACTGTTTCTACTTACGTCTATAATCTTTCTTTGACTCCTTTGCTGGCTTGTCTTCCTCTGGGGACCCCTACCATGTTGATGAGTCCCAGGAATTGAGCAAGAATCACAGCTTTTCCATTCCATTTTCTATGGGTGGCTTTATCCATTCTCTCTCTTTTTAAGTAGGTAAAAGATGGCTTAAAAATTTTTATCTAATGTCTTTTAAATTAAAATATCCAAGCCTGAGGTCTCTGCAAAGTTTCAGACTTTCATTTCCAGTGGTCTCTGGACATTTGTGTTAGGTGAGGAACAAACCTACTCTCAGAATCCCATTGTAGACATATGTGGCAAATTCCTAGTGCCTTATGATGATATTGGTATATTACTTTAAAATACTGTGCCATAGAGATCTTCACCAAACTTTCATAAAGAGAGCATCTAAGTTTAATGAGCCCTATAAACTAACTTTTTAAAAAAAGATTTTATTTATTTGACAGACAGAGATCACATGTAGGCAGAGAGGCAGGCAAAGAGGGAGAGAGGAAGAAGCAGGCTCCCCGCTGAGCAGAGAGCCCGATGCTGATGCCAGGCTTGATCCCAGGACCCTGAGATCATGACCTGAGCTGAAGGCAGAGGCTTTAACCCACTGAGCCACCCAGGTACCCCTAAACTGTAACTTTTGGGCTGGCGTTCTAAGTTAAAGGTCTACCGTGGCCCATGGACTTCAGATAGTCCAGATTCTTTGAAACCATATATTAAAAAATAATAATAATAATTAGCTGAACCCTATCTTTGGAATGGCATTACCATTGCCTCAGGTGAAGCTTTTTATGAAAAGTATTTTTGGAGCAACAAAAAGGACAAAGAGCTGAGATTTCATCATTCTCTGTGTGTGTGTGTGTGTGTGTGTGTGTGTGTGTTCATAACAACTTTATTAGTAATGGCCAAAATCTGAAACATACATGCACACCAACAGGTGAATAAACAAAATGTAAAACAACCATGCAATGGAATGACACTCGGCAATAAAAAGAATGAACTACTGATACACAAAATAATATGGATGAATCTCAAAACAAGTATCCTGAGTGATAGTTAAAAAAAAAAAAAGGCATACTATGATACTATATACCATTTATATAAAAGTCTAGGAAACACAAATGAATTTATAGTGACAGAGAACACATGGGGACAAGGGTAGGGGGAGGCATAGAAGTTATATTTCAATAAAGCTGTTAAAAAACAGACAAATAAAAAGACACACTAAGAAAAACAGAGCAAGTCAGAGTCACAGTCTTAATGTACAGAGTCAAAAACCAATGTGATGGTAGATAGAAGACCCTCGGGATGTCGCTGCTTAGGATGAGACTGCATCATTCTTTTTTTTTTTTAAGATTTTATTTATTTATTTGACAGATAGAGATCACAAGTAGGCAGAGAGGCAGGCAGAGAGAGAGAGAGGAAGGGAAACAGTCTCCCCGCTGAGCAGGGAGCCCGATGTGGGGCTTGATACCAGGACCCTGAGATCATGACCTGAGCTGAAGGCAGAGGCTCAACCCACTGAGCCACCCAGGCATCCCAAGACTTCATCATTCTTAAAGAACAGGTTGCTTATCTCTGTGGTGCTGGTTTGCTAATCAGTGGTAGGTTGTATGTTCCATGGAAGACTAAATAATCTGTAAAGTGACCTTGTCACTTCCTCATCAAGTTACAGGAGCTTATTTCTTCATCCTTTTGACTATGGATAGGCCCTGTGACAGCACTGGTGATAGAATATGGCAGGAATGACTGTGTGCCTGGGTATAGCCCTTGGTTGCCCTACTTTCAGATTCCATGCTGTGGGCGGCCCACAGCACATAAAGAGGATATGCACAGGTGTTCTGGCCCTGGCTGAGCTCCCAACCAAAGCCAGCATCAAAACCAGCCATATGAAGAGCCACCTCGGATGTTCAATCCATCTGTCTCCAGAACCCCAGGAGAGAGGACTCCTGAGAGGCTCAAAGGAAAAAAACTACCCAGCTAAGTTCAGTCATACCTCAGAACAGTGAGAGATCAATAGTAAGATTGTTTTTTCAGCCCCCTAAGTTTTAGAGCCATTATAAGAATTGAGAGCCTCGGGGCACCTGGGTGGTTCAGTTGGTTCAGTGACCGCCTTCAGCTCAGGTCATGGTCCTGGAGTCTGGGGATCAAACCCCGCATCGGGCTCCCTGCTCGACAGGGAGTCTGCTTCTCTCTCTGATCCTCCCACTTCTCATGCTCTCTCTCTCTCAAATAAATAAATAAAATCTTAAAAAAAAAAAAAAAGAATTGAGAGCCTCACGCTAATGCCTGCATTTACAGCAGAATTTGGTCTGAGACTTGCTTTCCTTATAAACTGGTATTGAAATAGTAGGGAGACTTAGCTCTTAGCTCCCGACCTCCAGATATTGTGGCCTATTGAGATACAACAAAAAGAACTTAAGTGTTGCATGTGACTAGATGGAATTGAGGAGAGAAGGCATTTTCTCCAGAGCTAACAGAGCCAGGATTTCAAAGCTCAGTACCTAGACATCAGGCCTGTGCAATGCGGTTGTGGAATAGCAGAATTATAGCTTCAGATATTACCATAAGCCACTGGGTGCTGACACGGCTGGGAATAAAAATGCCCGTAAGCCCAGAGATCTAGAATGCTTTCGTCCTTTTGGACAAAGCGTCTGTACAGATTGCTAAGACTCTGCATTTGCACTGCACTTCCTGGAGGTAAAAAGGAGACGAGGAGGAACTGTATCAGCCATTTTCATTCTTATTCTTGCATTGCTTACTTGCTGCTTCCAGAGCACGCCAATGCAATAGCAACCTTGAATGTGCCCAAGTCAATATTCTCATCCATCCTTAAACCTGGACAGGTGGCCCAGTATAATATCTCCACCTGAACACTCCACAGGCATCTTGAAAGCACTGTATTCCAAACTGAGCATATCATATTTCCTCCTGAACCTACTGCCATTCCTACCATCTCCGTCTCAGTGGGTATTGATCTCCATCCACCTGTTCCCCAGATTTCTCCTTCTACCTCTCTCGCCACATCCAAACAGTATCCGAGGATGGCTAATACAGCTTCCTTAGCAGTTTTTAGGAATCTCTTTCTAATGTTTCAAGATCATGGCCTTGATCATGTCTCATTCGGATCTTCTGATTCACCTCCCTGCCTCCAGTCCTACTTAAAACTCCCCATCAGTGCTCCATGCAGTAGTGCCCTCCTTAATATCCACCATCAGGCTCACCCATACTCCCACCCCCCTCCCCTCTAAAACCCTCAGTTCGTTTCTCAGAGTCCACGTCTCTCATGGTTCATCTCCCCCTCCAATTTCCCTCCAGTTCACTTTTCTTTTCCTTCTCCTAATGTTCTCCATGTTATTCCTTATGTTCCACATATAAGTGAAACCATATGATAATTGACTCTCTCTGCTTGACTTATTTCACTCAGCATCATCTCCTCCAGTCCCATCCATGTTGATACAAAAGTCCAATATTCAGCCTTTCTGATGGAGGCGTAATATTCCATTGTATATATAGACCATATCTTCTTTATCCATTCATCTGTTGAAGGCCATCTTGGCTCTTTCCACAGTTTGGCAATTGTGGCCATTGCTGCTATGAACATTGGGGTACAGAGGGCCCTTCTTTTCACTACATCTGTATCTTTGAGGTAAATACCCAGTAGTGCAATTGCAGGGTCAGAGGGTAGCTCTATTTTTTAATTTTTTGAGGAATCTCCACACATTTTCCAAAGTGGCTACATCAATTTGCAGTCCCATCAACAGTGTAAGAGAGTTCCCTTTTCTCCACATCCTCCACTGCATCAAAAACCAATGATGTTTTTTATGGTCTATCATAACACAATTATATATATATATTTATATATATATATATACATATATATATATATATATAAAACTCCCCCTCTACTCTGTTAGCAGAGAAAGCTATCTATGATATAAATCTGACCACGTTATATCTTTGCCCCAAATCTGTTATCCTGACAGGAGCACACGGCCTTCTCGTTCTCCTCACTGGCCTCATTTCCCACCACTGCGCTCAGAATACAGAAAGCATGCTTACAATACTGTCCTCTCACAAAACCGAAACCTGTGTCTTAGGTGTCACATTCCAAACTTTCTTGCCTCAGTGCCTTTGTCCAAGCTGTTCTCTGCCTACCATACCTTCTCTCCATGCCAGTCTTTCCCCACTTCATTTGTTTTCAGACTGGTTAATTTCTGCTTATTCTTTAGAACAGCAGAGTCTGAAAACATCTTAATGCCTAGGCTATACCTCAGGCCAATGACAGTAGAATTGTTGTGACAGCTCCCAGGAGTGAGTATTTTTTAAAGTTCCCCAGGTGATTTCTGTGGCAGTGAAGGCTGAGAACACTGCTTCAGAGTCACAATGCTCCTGTTCTCCCCGGATTGAAATGCTCTTTTACGATCCCCTAACGTTCTGTAATATCTCTATTATTGCACATTTCACAATGCATTCTAACGAGCTGTTTACAAATTTGTCTCCCTAGAAGATAGGAACCCCTCAAGGGTAGGACTGTGGTTTTTTTTTTTTTTTCAAATATGTATTTTCAGTATTTAGCTTAATGGCTGGTAGGTGCTAAACAATCAATCACTATGAATGGATGAATGAGAAACAACTAATGTTAGTGAACATTTTCAGAAGAATATTCATATAAAAAGGAAACTCTCATCTCATTTTACTCCCACACTATCTACTTTTTTGTTAAGTCCCAAAGCACACAGGCATGAGTAGGGTTAGAATACATGGTTTGCTTTATGATTAGGAATGGAAGTCCTAACAAACTAATGCAAACATGGCAGATTTTTAGAGTCCCCTCAAAGAGGTGCTGACAGGCCCAAGCTTGTGACACAGGCTAATGAGTAGGGCAGGGGGAAGTCAAGTGGCTTCAAAGACAGAAATAGAAAAGGGAAACAGGGTTTACTCAATTACTTTGTGGGGGGGTGGGGGAAACAACAACATCACAACACTCTTCTTTCTCCTCCTTTAATGAGAAACTTCAGTGGGTTGGGCTAGATATGATAGAACATGAATGTGTACTTTTGAGAATTGAAAACACTGCAAAGAAAACAGTAACAATTTAGAGCAGAATACTGAATAACATTAGAATGACAAGCTTATCAACCTGTAGAAACACATTCTGAAACCAGTTCAATTTAGTAACCCATTTCTGAGCATCTGCATTTCAAGCTTCTGAACTTGAACAAGAAAGTCCCTGACACCAAGAAACTTAGTCTATTAATAATGGTAATGGGAACAATAACATGAACAGATTGTTTGAGCATCTACTACGTGATAGGCTTTGTCCAAAGACCTTCATGCATATATGGCATCTGATCTATGGTTAACTAATTATTTTTGCTTTTTTAGATGAAGAAGCTAAGACTTGGGGAAATTAAGGCATTTGCCCAAGTTTGATAGAACTAGGGTTTAAATTTCTCTCTCTCTCTCTCTCTCTTTTTTTTTTTTTTTGGTTGTTGTTGTTACTATAACCCCTTGTGCTTTCCTAATAGGGGGCATTAAACATATACAGCAGTGATAAAAGTTAGAATGTGATATGTGCTGTAAGGAAACAAATGGCCATGAGAGCACATAATGTTAGGTTTTGCCCCTCACTGCCAGGGATAGGTAGGGGATCAAAGAAGACATCATGGGGAAGAGATCTGATTCAGCTCCTATGTGAAGAGTAGAATTTTATTGTTCTAAGTTTAGTAGCTCTCCTCAAGTTTTTTTTTTTTTTCTTTAGTTGGTTTTACTATGAAATAAATTTGGATTTACAGAAGAGTTGCAAAGATAGCATAGAGCTCCCCAGTACCCTTTACCCAATTTCCCCCATGTTACCATCTTTCTCACCCTTGGCACAATGATCAAAACTAGTAAATTGATAGCGATACAATACTATTTACTAAACTACACCTTTTATTCAGATTTTCCCCACTAATGTCCCCTTCTTGTTCCAGGGTCCAAGGAATAGAATTTGATCAGGGGAAGATGGAAGAGGAAAATATTCCAGGAAAGGAGATGGCCCTGAACAATGAAAACCGAAACGGTCCAGGGTACTTCTTCTAAGATATCAGTAACATTTATTAAATCTAAATTACAGTTCTAGCAAGTGGAGAATTCCCCATTGCTGTTTTCCTTCCTGTCAGCTCTGTCTGGCTGAACATAAAGTGACATAAATAAAGAGGAAAATAATGTAGGTTATTCCTTTGCTGTACTGCTGTACTTTCCTTTTACATCACCAGTAATGCAAAATTAGGCTGTGCATTTTTCTGTGTTAATACAATTTCCATGGCTTTTCTGTCTTCGTCTGACAGCTCAGGCTTCATGGCAACATACCATAGATCTGGGAAAAAATACACCTGTCTATGCTGTGTTTCCCCAAATAACTTTCTCATTTTGCAGGGTAGAAGGAACCTGCTCTACAAAGAAGGATAAACAAAGCTATTAAGTTCATCGTAGGTCTTTTAAAAGGCTTTCAAAACAGCCATATTAACAAAGCAACAACTAAAAGCCCCATAGAGCCGTAATATCCTAGTCATGAATTTGAAGAATGTGTCTCCATTGAAAACAACTATGACAGAAACATTCACCTAAGTCTCTGGGAAAATATAAATGATAGGAACTCTCAACTTTTGTCATATTCTACATGAAGAACCCAAAGGGTACTTTCTCAGAGAAATAACAAATATGGCTTCAACTTAACTTCCTTTTTTCTTATTAATGCATTTTAGCCACATTTAGCTACTTTTCCATTTTGCCCTGGAGATGGATCATCAGTTTCTATGACTGCAAAGGTGAATCAAGAAAACTTTATTTTTTAAATGAAAGGGCTGCTGTCAACCTCCCTTCTTTGACTTTAAAATGTGTGACATATTCTGGCATGATCCAAAGCAGAAGCCGGGCTGCAAGCTAGGTGTGCCCACGTTATCATGGACAATGATTCAAAGGTCACCAGACATCACTATTTCCTGTTGTTGGTGAAATCACAAATGGGCACATTTTTAGTGACATTACTCATAACCACACTATGGTTGTTCAAATTGGAAGGAATGATAATGAGAGTAATTTGTGGGTGATTAAGCCTCTCTTTTCCACCTGTCAGTTATGCAAACTGCAAGGACATGAACAGCATAGTCATGTGTTGCTTCAAGTAGGAAAAATTTCACAAGGACTTTGAATAACTTGGGGAGCCTACTGGAATGTTAAAGAGGAAAAAGTTCAAATCTATTCTGCTTTGAAACAGAGTTTTATCGAGATGTAATTTACATGTCAGAGAATTCACCCATTTTAAGGAGATAATCCAATGAACAGTAGTATGTTTACAGGGTTGTACAATCATCTTCCCGAATCCAAATTTCAACATTTTCATCGCTCTAAGAAGAGACTTTGTGCCCATTTAGCCCCTCTTTTTTCCCCACCCCTAACCCTTAGCAAACAACTAGTTTACTTTCTCTACATGTTTGCCTTTCTAGCACATTGCACACAAATAGAATCATGTATATTGATGCTCTTTTGTGTCTGGTTTCTGCCACAGAGCATTTTGGGTTTCGTGCATGTGGCAGCACACGTCAAAGGCTCATTCCTTTTTATTGCTGAATAGTTTTCCATTCTATGGGTTTGCCACATTTTATCTATTCACCACCTAATGGACATTTGAGCTACGTCCACTTTTTCACTCTTGTGCATCATGCCATTACGAATATTTGTGCACACGTTTTCTGTGTGGGCCTATGTTTTTATTTCTCTTGGGCAGTCACCTAAGAGTGGACTTGCTAGGTTAAATATAACTGTAGCTTTTTTAGGAAACTGCTAAGCTGTTTTCCAAAGTGGCTTACTTCATTTTACATTCTTACCAGCAATGTATGAGGATTCCAGTCTCTTGCACATCTCTGGCAACCCTTCTTACTCTTTGGGTTTCATGTATGCTCATCCTAGTGGGAGAGAAATGGTATCTCATTATGATTTTGGTAGGAACTTCTCAAATGACTAATGATGTTGAGCATCCTCTCATGTTCCTATTGGCTTCTCGGTACAGTTTATTGGTTCTGTGTCTATTCAAATCCTTTGTCCATTTTAAAACTGGGTTACTTGCCTATTCCATCTCCCTGTCTCCTCCTGGATGAAAGCCCTATCTCAACTTTTAGGGCTATTTTTCCCCTCACATCTAAAATATTGTTTTCATAATGTATTGCATTGAGAAAATTGTTTTATCATGAAATCCTAAACAAAACATTGTTTGGCTTCCTCTTAGGTTTAAAAAAATGGATTTATGTTGTATATAGTCTTCATTAATAGAATCTTGAATGTTCTTATAAGTTCAATTTTCATGTTGGGTAAAATCAATTGTTTTCTAACAGTCTTAAGTTTCTAGCTTAAGACAGAAAGGTTTTTTTTCTTTTTCTTTCCTTTCTTTTTTAAAATAGGCTCCAAGTCCAATGTGAAGTCTGGACTCACAACCCGAGATTAAGAACTGCATGCTCCACGGAGCCAGCTAGGCACCCAAAAGTTATTTTTCAGGAAAAAAAAAGTATAAATGAGAACATGTAGCAGCTGATTCTTGTCTTTTGGAAGATTAAAATGAGTTATTGTAAATAACAAAAGTTGCCCCTAGATGCTCCCAGAATTTATGAACATCAACTACTGTACCAATTTGTTATTAGAATATAGAGCTATTTTTCAGTTTGTGGGACAAATTTTTATAGTTCTCTCATCTCTTTTTTCTCTGAATCTGATAATTGCATTCTTTTAGTCCTCTCACTGCTTTCAACATGCTGTTTCTAATTGGACAGAGCTTTAAAAAACATAATCTAGAATTAAATTCAATATTTAGGTTCTAAGAGCCTGGGAGACTCCTTTGGAGATGGGTTAATACACTTTAGTGTATTATGTATAGATTATGGGAAATATATTTTGGTTGCTGAAGCCTCTTTCTGTTTCCTTCTTCTTAGCTTTTTCTGAGGAAAGATTTCAGGGTATAGGTTTAAAGTTGGATTTGGTTTTGAATCCTTGCCCTGCCCTTTTATCAGCTATGAACAAATGACACCATTTTCTTTATCTTCTAATGAGGACAGGGATGTGTTCTTCACAGTAGGACATAAAATAAGAGGGTTTCTCTCAACACCTAATATAAGGACTCAGTAAATTGGTGAATATTATCACCTTTTTATAATATTAAAGAAGCTTATCAGCAATATTAAGCTCTCAAATTGCTCTTTGGTGATACTGGAGATTAGGAAAATGGAAAACAGTATAGACAATAAAGACTGTACTTCATAGATATGTAGTGTTTGTTAGGTCAAGAGAGGGAAGTACGGAGAACAAGTTTTGGATGGTGGGAGGTGGTAGTGGTAGAAATGGTGATAGGGAAGAAGTATTTCAGGAAAGCCGAATCAGGGAAACTCCCACTTCCTGGTGAGGACAAATTGATGCCAGGAAGACTGTACCATCAGGAAAGTCCTGAAATGGGGCTTAAGCATTATCCAGCTCAGAATTCTCAAATTTTATCGCCACCAAGATTTTTTTTTTTATTACTTCTTCCTCCACTGACTCCATTGAGTAAATCAGTTCACCAAGAGATCTGATGTGCCAGTGAATTAACTAATTTGTGTGGGTGAACGGAGTCTAGAGAGAAGAATGATTTTTTTCCCCTTTCTCCTCTCCAGAGAATGAAGAAGGGGTAAGATAGGGCCTCAGAGACTATGGAAAGCATGGGGACTCTTCTCTAGCTCTCAGCTTGGCGAGGGTCCATAGCTCCATCTGAGCTATTATACGCAGAAGCCATCCCCCCTCCTTCTGTGCTAAATCTGCTTAGCCTAAGTGCAGTAAAATCTGTAACGTATATGAGCTTGTCAGCAATTCAAGGAGACAACCTCTCAAGCTTGGCAAGCATCCCTAGGAAGAGTTTGCAACTGGGGTGTCAGTATTTGCAATCTCAGACAGATTTGCAGACAGCAGACACCATCTACTTGACAGGAGGATAAGAATAGGATTTCACTGGTTTGTGGGCATTTGTGGAACTCCCCAGGTAATCTCAGAAGTAACTACGGGAGAGGTGATTAAGGAGGTAGCTGAAAGCTATACAGATGAGGGTGACAAATAACTTTTGGCTTCATTGACATACAGTCAATTTAAATCCACATACAGTCATTTAATCATTTAAACATATAGTCATTTAAATCCACAGTTAGATGAGGCTCCAAGGCTTTTGAATTATTTAAATAATAATTCACAAATTAAATAAAAAATAGCCAAATGTATTAATCTAGGATAAAATTATTTTAATTATATATTTTTTACTAAAAATTAGATAATTGCAATTAAGTTCTTCAGAATTATAATGCTTCAGTTAGCATACGCATTGTCATTCATGCATAGGCCCTTGGAGTTCATAAATCTTTTTATTACATTCTAGAATCTCTAGGGGGTCTAAGGACCTTAAATTGGGAATAGTGATATGGCTTCCATTGGGACAGGGATAAATAGGGCAATGATAAAGCTAGTATTAGAACTCAACTCTCTTTCTAACTCAGTGCTGGCTTGGTTTTTTTTTTTTTTTTTGTCTTGTACTATTTCTTCTAAACCTTTTTAATATCCATAGCCCATGGCTGTCTGTTATAAGAAAGTAACTCAGTAAATGTATAGAGCAATTACCAAATTGTCCAGCAGTCAGATATGCTGGTCACCCATTCCACTCAACTCAGCTGTAAAGATGAAGTATTTTGTTGTTCTGGATGGAGGCTGGGGAGGGTGAGATGGTGCGGGCTTGTGGCAGAAGGTCACCAATATTAGTAAGTGGGGAAAGCAGGCATTCCAAGGTTTCCTTACTTAGCGCTGCTTAAGAAGCTGCAGTACAGATCTTGGGAGAACAAGCCTGGTGGCAAGTTGGGACAGGGAGAGTAGAGAATAGCAACTAGGCTAGAGGAAATATTTATGGGTTTAGTTGGCTGAGGGAGAGTGGTGGGGAACTGGCATCTGGAAGGTACGGAGTCTCAGAGAGGCTGGTCATGCAGGGCTTTCCAGCAGAGGGCAGTCACAGCCTCTTTTTCCTCAGGCTACTCTTGGCTTCATTCCTTGGCTTTCACTGCCAAGTTGAGCTAACTCTGGAGTCCCAGGACGGGGTGAAGGATAGCTCCCTCTCATGTAGGGAGGTGGGGTCTTCCTTAATCTCTAGAGAGGGAAAAAGATGTCTATTGGGGTCCCAAATTCCAAAGAGGATCTTGGTGGAAATCTAGCTACATTGTCTTGTGCAGGGCATGGAACTGAGGGTCCACCTGTAGAGATTCTCCTTTTGCTTCCCTCCTTCAAGTCTGATCAGCTCTCTATTTGGAATATGTCCATTCAGACTTCAATATGTTTTAGACAAAGGCCTGACTGAAGGTATGGTTGCTTAATCGAAATTGTCTTGCAAGGGAAAAAAATGTAGAGATGTTTGAAGGTGGAAATTTTTAAGTATTTAACAGATCTTTAAAAATGTATGAGGAGGGGGGCACCTGGGTGGCTCAGTGGGTTAAGCCTCTGCCTTCGGCTCAGGTCATGATCTCAGGATCCTGGGATCGAGCCCCACATTGGGCTCTCTGCTCAGCAGGGAGCCTGCTTCCTCCTCTCTCTCTGCCTGCTTCTCTACCTACTTGTGATCTCTGTCTATCAAGTAAATTAAAAAAAAAATTTTTTTTAAAGTATGAGGGGGAATAAAGCACCCTACCTGTTGAAGACTTCAAACACCCAGAAGGCACTTATTTAAATAAGTACTTTGCTTGTGATTCTTGATAATGAAGGGTAGCAGAATATGCTATTTCGAAATATGTCACTTTTAGTATATTGATTATTTTGAACTGTAGGCCCTTGAAAAACAGCAAATGTAGGGAAAGGCTTTCTCAGGACTCTCCTTGTTTGCTAAAGACAGGTTTTACAAAAGGGACTCAGTGGTCTCTTCCCAGGAGTCTCATCATGTGAGAGGAGATGAGAAGTCCATACCACTCCCAAAGGAGCTTTCTTGTGAACTATCAGATTTCCCATCTATTCTTCTAAGGGAACTTCACTCTCCCTTAAAAAGTCTACTTCCCTCTTTCTTTTCTTGTTAAAATGATATTTAAACCTGAATTTAAGTCACCTTGGAGAGTTACTCATTTTCCCCTGGGTTTCTCCCATGTAAACATAAGGTACATGTGTTAATAACTTTTCTTTTTCTTGTTGATCTGTCTACTACTAAAGGGCTCTCAGCTAAGAATTCAGAAAAGTAGAGGGAATGTTACTTTTCTTTCCCCACAATAATTTACTCAAGTCCATACTCTACAACTCTATTAACTTTCACTTGAAAATAAGAAAATGGAATTTTTGCTATTCTTACCAGTAATTAGGGTTTAGATCATTATGTTAAATAAAATATTTCAATTAAATACTGTTTCTTTCTCTTATTTGAATTTTGTTTGTACGTATTTTGGACAAATTATTCAAACATTTTTCTGATTCTAAAGGGAAATTAATTCAAGACACTCACCTCTCAATAAACTGCCAAGCAGTTTATCATAAAGCCTTAACTATTGCATTTTTAATTGGGTACATTTAAATGTTATTCATTTCTTGCCATACTTTCAGGACAGATATAAAGTTACTAGTTACTGATACTATAACTTGGTTCCAAATCATAATGTATCTCAAGGGTTCTACACCCAGTTCCCCTGTGTGTTCTTCCGGAGGCTCTTCCCTCTGTCACCAAGCAACTGGGATTCCAGCTGAGTGCTCTTAATTCAACTCAATTCTGACACTATCTGCAGATAGCATCAGATCCCACAGGTTAAAGGGCTCATTCTACAAGACTGTTCTCTCCCCCTCCCCCTTCAGTTACAAATTACAAGTCCAGCTTGTCACCTATGCTTCTGACCTACTAGCTACAGATCAGAGGTTCCAAATACTCTCTCCTTGGGTTTGATTAATTTGCTGGAGTGGCTCACAGAACTGAGAGAAACATTTTACTTACTACTTCACCAGTTTATAATAAAAAGATATAATTCAGGAACAACCAGATGTTAGAGATAAATTTGTTAAGGTATGGGGAGAGGGTGGAGATTCATTCCCTTTTCTAGTGTATGACTCTCCTTGGAACTTCCTGTGTTCACCAACCTGAAAGCTCTCTGAACTATCCTTTTGGGTTTTTATGAAGGCTTCATTACTTAAGAATGATTGATTATATCATTGGCCACTGATGACTGTTTCAAATTCTAGACCCTCTTCCTTCTCAAGAGGTCGGGGGTGGAACTGAAAATTTCAACTCTCTAATCACATGGTTGGATTCCCTGGCCTTACAAGCTGGGTGTAAAAGTCTTCATAAACATAAAAAAGAAACCCTTATATCTCTCATCCCATAGGAAATTTTGAGGGTTTTAGGAGCTGTGTCTCAGGAATAGGGTGAAAACAAAATACAGTTGACCATTGTATAATACTGGGGGTTAGGGATGCTGATCCCCTGCAGTCAAAAGTCTGCATATAATTTTGACTCCCCAGAAAATTAACTACCAATAGTGTACTATTGACCAGGCTTACTGATAAGATAAACAGTCAATTAGTCATATTTTGCATGTTACATGAAATAAAGAATAGGCAAGAGAAAAAAAAATGCTATTTAAAAATTCATTAGAAAAAATACGTTTACAGTATTGGACTGTATTTATTGGAAAAAATGCATGTATAAATGGATCCAAGCAGTTCAAACCCATGTTGTCCATGGCTGAACTGTATATATCTCTTATAAATCACAGAATCACAATAATTCAATTAGAAACTTGAGTATACAATCTATGTCCTAACCCTGACAACTCCTAACATTAACGTTGGTTTAAAGATTCCCATTAATGGATTTGGCAGAAACAAATTTGTATACCTTCAGCTGGATATAAATAATACAATTTTAAATTTTTTTTAGAGGAAACATTTTGTCTATTCTTGTAAGAGGATGAATATGATTCTTTTTCCTACCCTTAAGTAGGAGAGAAGGCCATTGTATTTCTATGGACTGGCCCTCCTTGCCTTGGAGGGAGGGTGTGACAGATTATATAGATTATATTCAGTCTCAAGCTTTTCTTAAAAAGTGATTGGCACTCCTCTCTGTGGGGTGTATGCTCCCTTCTCTCCTTGAACCTGAGCAGGGTTTATGACTGCCTCGATTAATGGATTATCTCAAAAGGGATGTTCTGTGATTTCTAATCCTAAATCATAAAAAGGATGCAGTTTCTTTCTTTCTCTCTCTCTCTTCTGGAGGAATATAGGAGTTGTGTGCCTGGGTATAAGGGGTATTTGAGAGAGGAGTGGTAATAATAGCTAAAATCTCCAATATTTTTGAGGAGCCAATTTATACTGTAGTTAGCATAGGAGCTCAAAGGACTTTGGTATTAATCCTATTCATGTTATGAGGGAAAAAAACTCTCTGAAATCTACAGATTAGTCAAATAGTGAGAAGAGGAGGTTTGCTCCTTCCTACCCCTTTTAAATTAAACTAAGATAGTTTTCATTTTGAAGACTCTCCAGTATCCCAAGAGCAGAAGACTGAGAAAGAAAACCCAGCCTACAGTAACCTTGTCTTTCTCAGTGACTAAAATGTGAAACACTTGAGATAAGCATCACCAGATAAGATTGTGCAACCAATGACCATTTAGTTCAAGGTCAGAAAACAACTGTGATGTCTCTCAAGAACTTGAAAGAATGTGTTTTTAATTAATGGCATAATTTTTTATTTATTCCTGTTGCTTCTTGGAAACTCCCAGTGAGAAGCCCTGTCATCTGAATGGGCTGCTGACATGCACTGGTGTCTTTTAGTACATGAGCATAGTCATTAAATTGCTCCTGGCGTAAATCTTCACATACCATATTCTTGATGGCTGTGTGTGGACAGCTGGCATACTGAGGAGGTCCTGTAATTCCTAGGGGGCATACTGAGTACCTTGGGGTAAATTATATTAGAGAACCCTAAAGCTGAGCACAATGAGAAGTAAATATTTCTGTTTCACACCAGTTTTGTGCTGACCTATATGGTTTCTTCACTCAAGAACTTCATGTGATTTGTTTTTGTATTAATAAACACTGGTAGGTCATTTTTGTAATCCTGTACTGACATCTAGCATTCATTGTTATACTTATGTTCCAGAGATCTCAAACAGAACAGGTAAAAGTGAAAAAAAACAATAGGTCCCATATATTTTATAGGAAAAAAAAAAAAAAGGAAACAATTAGATATTATTTTGGGCCAGATAGGTCTTCCTCAACTACTGCTTCCAAACATGATTTAGGAGCTTTGCATAATGAAGTTTCATCTATCTCTTCATGTCGTAAGTCATCGTGTATTGTCACTTCATATTTTGTATGTACACATTTTATACAATATATATGATACTATTTTTCTTTTCAGTGTTCACACAATAATTTCTTGTGGTACTATCACTTAAAACTATTAGATCTCACCAATTAATGTGTGACTAAAAAAAGTACATTAAACTTTACCAATATGGTGACATATATCTAGTGGCAAATAATGTGTGACATTGTAGTACATGATATTCTATACACACCGTAAGGCAAATACACAGTCTAACATTTATCCACTGTCTTTTCCTGTTTTTATTTTTTATCTTCTTGACTGAACTCTATAAGCAGGGGTTAGCAGTTCATCTTCTGAGCTCCTATAGTAACTGATAATTGCTTTTTTGTGTGTGTTGGGTTTTTGTTGTTGTTGTTGTTGTTTTATATATACTGTGGTGTTTTATGGTTTTTCTATCTGGGAACCTCTGAACAGTAAGATCTGTGGGTCATTCATGTTTCTAACACCTGCATGTCACATATGTGCTTGGTGCAGATGCTTAATTTAGGTCTACTGAATGAAAGCATGGTTCTTTTGATGTCATTTTGCTTAAATCTATTTTAGGTTCTTAGATTAAGATTCCATTTGACATTTAACCTAGTGTAGAAAAATTCTCCCAATTAGAGGCAGAGTTGGTATGTCCTGCAAAGTTCTCAGAAGTAGATATAATCTGTTTCTGCTTTTACAGATAAAAGAGTGATAAATTGAGAATTTATCTGCCAAGTCATCTGTGTCTATGCTTATTTTTCTAGAATTTCTATTATTTTTCTGAGAGGAAGTATAAATATACTGTGCCCGTGCTTCCTTTTTCTTTATCCACAAACATATTTTATTATAATATACTCCTTGGAAGATAAATCTAAAATCTTCTCAAAAGTAAATGATTACATTACATATAAATTCAGAATGACTTTAAGTATCACAGTCCATATATCTGGGCCAATATTATGAGATTAGTATCTTTAGATGAGCATTTCACCTTAAAGGGGGAAAAATTTACACGAAGCTTTAGTACTTTCATAAAGGAAGTTATAATTAAAAAATTTATACCTTCTAATCATTTTTTAAATTATATTAAAACATGCTCAAGGCTTATTCATATATTTTATGAGTTATACATATAAAGTTCATAAAAATCTAATAATTAATTATTAAAATACTATTGAGAGTAGAAAGCAATCCCATTTCTACAAGAGATAAGAAATAACTTTCAAGGAAGCAGATCCAAGACGGTGGTGTAGGAAGACCATGCGCTCACCTCCTCCCACAGACACACTAAATCTACACCTCCATATGGAGTAAGTCTTTCTTAGAAAGAACCAAAGGCTGATTCAACAGCTTCTGCATGACAAACAACAGAGGGCCCACATGAAAAGGAGGAGAGATGGAGACACAGTAATGATTAGAACCCCAACCCTAATGCTACAACACGTAGTTGGGAGGGATATCACTATGGGCCCACACATAGACTTGACTGCCTTGAGGTACACTGAAAAAACAGCGGTCTAAAGGGCAACTAGGTTATAAGTGGAGGAAATCCATTTATTAACCCTAGAGTATCTGCCAAATGGATGGAGAACTGTTGGATTTCTCTCTGGGCTTGGAGGTGCTGGTGAACACCATTTTTAGTTCCCCCTTCACCTTGATAGCATAGGTGTCCTAGTCCACCCTGCCCAAGCTCACTCTAGCTCCAGCCCTCCTGTCAGGGCACCACTGGAGTAGCATGCCTTGGGACACTTCCAGTCTATATTTGCTCTGGACCCAGTTGTCCCACCAAGGTGGTGGTAGTGGGTTCTAGATCTCCTCCAAGTCACATCTGTTCTGGCTCCAGCCACTCTGCCAGGGTAGGCCCAGTACAGCATGCCTGGGGACCCCCTGACCTGTGCCCACTGAAGTTCCAGTTGCCTTGTCAAAGCTGCCAGGCTCATGCAGGCTACACAGGGGATGAGCTTATAGAAGTCCACTCCTTCAAGACTGGAAGAGGTGGTTATTCTACCTAATTCATAGAAACAAATGCAGAAAGTCAAACATTATGAAGAGACAAAGGAATATGTTCCAAGCAAAAGAACAAGATAAAACCCAGAAAAAGACCATAATAAAATGGAGAGAAGTAATTTACTTGATTAGGTAGTTCAAAGTTAATAATCACAAAGATGCTCACTGGACTTGGGAGACGAATGGAGGAACACAGTGAGAACTTCAACAAAGAGATAGAAAATATTGAAAAGAACAAATCAGAGCTGAAGAATAGAATAAATGAAAAACACACTAGAGGGAATCAAGAGCAGATTAGATGAACAAAAGAATAAATCCATGATTCTGGAAGATAGGATAGTAAAAATCACCCAATTAGAACAGCAATGAGAAAAATAATAAAGTGAGGATAGCTTAAGGGACTTCTAGAAAAACATTAAGTGTACTAACATTCTCATAATAGAAGTCCCAGGAGAAGAGATAGAGAAAGAAGGAGAAAACTTATTTGAACAAATAATAGACTGAAAACTTCCCTAATCTGGAGAAGGAAACAGACATCCAGGTCCAGGAAGCACAGATGATACCAAAACCAGATGAAGGTACCACAAAAAAAAAAAAAAAGAAAAGAAAATTATAGGCCAGTATCCGCACTGATGAACATAGTTGCAGAAATCCTCAACAAAATATTAGCAAACTCTATTTAAAAACAGATTAAAAGGGTTGTTCATCATGATCAAGTAGGATTTATTCCAGGGATGCAAGGATATTTCAACATCTATGTATTAATCAGTGTGATACATCACATTATCCAAACAAAGGATAAAGACAAGGATCCCACTCTTGCCACTTTTATTCAACATAGTATTAGAAAGTCCTTGTCACAGAAATTAGACAAGAAAAACAAATAAAGTGGATCCAAACTGAAAAGAAAGAAGAAAAACTGTTGCTATTTGCAGATGACTATATTTAGAAAACCCTAAAAATTCTACTCAAAAGTGTTGAATCTAATAAATGAATTCAATGAAGTTATAGGATGCAAACAAATTCATTGCATTTCTGTACACTAATAATGAGGTATCAGGGAAGAACGCAAGGAAAAAAAAAAACCATTTACAACTGCATCAAAAAGAGTAAAATACCTAGGAATAAATTTAACCAAGGAGGTAAAAGACTTGTACTCTGAAAACTCTGACATTAATGAAAGAAAGTGAAACGACACAAACAAATGGAAACATAAACCATGCTCATATATTGGAAGAATATTGCTTAAGTGTCCTTACTACCCAAAGCAACCTACATGTTCAATGCTATTCCCATCAAAATAACCAATGGTATTTTCCACAGAACTAGAAAAAAGGATCCTAAAATTTCTATGGAACCACAAAAGTCCCTAAATAGCCAAAGCAATCTCAAGAAAGAACAAAGCTGGAGGTATCAGGCTCCCTGAATTCAGACTATACTACAAAACTATAGTAATCAAGCCAGTATGGTACTGGTAGGAAAGCAGACACTTGAATGAATGGAACAGAGAGCCCAGAAATAAACCCATGCATAAATGATCAATTAATCTATGACAAAGTAGGCAAGAAAATACAATGGAGAAAAGACAGTTGTTCAATAAATTGTGGTGGGAAAACTGGACAGTTACATGCTAAAGAATAAAACTGGAGGGGTGCCTGGGTGGCTCAACTCATTAAGTGTCTGCCTTCAGTTTAGGTCATGATCCCAGGGTCCTAGGATCAGGCCCTGCATCAGCCTCCCTGCTCAATGGAAAACCTGTTTCTCCCTCTTCTTTTACCCCTCTCCTCGCTTGTGCACTCTCTCTCTCTCACTCTACCTCAAATAAATAAAATCTTTTTTTTTAAATAAAATCTTAAAAAAAAAAGATTTTATTTATTTGACAGACATAGATCACAAGTAGGCAGAGAGGCAGGCAGAGAGAGAGGAGAAAGCAGGCTCCCTGCTGAGCAGAGAGCCCGATGCTGCGGGGCTGGATCCCAGGACTCTGGGATCATGACCTGAGCCAAAGGCAAAGGCTTTAACCCACTGAGCCACCCAGGCGCCCCTCAAATAAATAAAATCTTAAAAAAAAAAAAAGGAAACTGGATCACTATCTTATGCCATACACAAAAATAAATTCAAAATGGATAAGAACTTGAATATAAGACCTGAAACCATAAAACTTCTAGAAGAAAACAGGCAGTAAACTCTGACAATATAGCTTTAAAAATATATTTTTGGCTCAATCTCCTCAAGCAAGGGCAGCAAAAGCTAAAATAAATAAATGGGATTATATGGGGCTTACAAAGTAAAAAGCTTTTTCACAGAAATAGCAACTGTCAACAAAATGAAAAGAAAATCTATTGAATGGGAGAAGATATTTGCAAATCATACATCCAAGAAGGGATTAATATCCAAAGTATATAAACAACTCACACAATTAACAAAAAAAATCGAAACCACCCCATAAAAAATTGAAAAAACAAAACAAAACAATAAAAAACCAAAACAATAAATACAAGGGTTTGAACAGACATTTTCCTAAAGATCACACACAGATGGCCTAGGGACATGAAAAGATGATCAGTTTTACTAATTGTCTTGGAATACAAATCAAAACCACAATGAGATATCACCTCACATTGATCAGACTGACTAATCAAAAAGACAAAAAATGACAGGAGTGGGCTTGAACGTTAAAGAAAGGGAAACATGGTACACCATTGCTGGGAATGTTGATTGGTGCTGCCAGTATTGAGGTTTCTCCCCAAAATTAAAAATAGAAATACCATATGACCCAGCAATTCCACTTCTGGGTATTTATCTGATGAAAATGAAAACAGCAGTTCAAAAAGATATTTGCACCTTTATGTTCATGGCAGCATTATTTACAATAGCCAATGTGTGGAAGCAACCTAAGTGTCCATTGAGATAAAAGGATAAAGAAGATGTGGTATATATACATACATATATATATATATATATATATATATATATATACACAATAGACTACTACTCAGCCATAAAAAAGAGTGAAGTCTTGTCACTTGTGACAGCATGAATGGATCTACAGGGTATTATGCCAAGTGAAATAAGTGGGACAGAGAAGGGAAAATACTCTATGATTTCACTTACTTGTGGAATCTAAAAAACAAAACACACCAAACAAAAAAAGTAGAAGCAGACCCATAAACACAGAGAATAAACTAGTGGTTGCCAGAGGGTAGAAGGTAGGATGGGCAAAATGGGTAAAATGTAGTGGGAGGTACAGACTTCCAGTTACAAAATGTGTAAGTTTCCAGTTTCCAGTTACAAAATGTGTAAGTCATGGAGATGAAAGGTACAGCATTGGGTATATAGTCAATAGTATGGTAATACTGTTGTAGGGTGAGAGATGGTAGCTCCACTTATGAACACAGCAGAACATACAAACTTGTAGAATTACTGTGTGGTACACCTGAGACTAACTGTGTGTCAACTATACTTCAAAAAATTAAAGTGATATATATACTGAGAAATTGAAAAATTCATCAGGAAGATATAACAACAATAAATGTATATATGTGTAATAAAGCAGTCTAAAATATATGAAGAAAAATGATAAAACTGATAGTTCCACAATAATATTTAGAAACATCAACCCCACTTTCTTTTTTTTTTTAACATTTTATTTATTTATTCGACAGAGATCACAAGTAGTAAGAAAGGCAGGCAGAGAGAGAAGAGGAAGCAGGCTCCCCACTCAGCAGAGAGCCCGATGCGGGGCTCGATCCCAGGATCCTGGGATCATGACCTGAGCTGAAGGCAGAGGCCCCAACCCACTGAGCCACCCAGGTGCCCCACCCCACTTTCAATAATGAATAGAAAAACTAGAGCAAAGATCAATAAGGAAACATAGGACTCCATAATAAAGTGATAATTCTCACTTCCAGAATGGTATATATAATATAGTATCTTATTAAGTTTTGAACTTGAGAATATCAATTTCAAGTAAATCACAGGCTCATAACAAAGAAAATAATATTCATTGCCTGTGACACATAATTCTGTTTATGGGTAAACATTTCTTCTATATGAACCTCACATTTTTCCTCTGTGAAACAGTTTAATAACCTGTTGTAGATGTGGACAGACCTAATAAGATAATTTGCAAAGTACTATCTTTATAACACTCCATAAACATTTAAGTTATATTATTATTAAAATAGTGGAAATGATGAAGCATTGCAGAGCATTCTGCAGAACTCAACGATTAAGAATACTGGCCAGTAAAACAAACAAACTCCCCCCAAACAAGAAACAGCTTTTAGTTAATTTGTACAACAGTACTTCAGGTGACATAAAATAATACCTTAATACATTGAGATCTTTTTTTTGTCCTCTGAAAAGGATAAGTAATTTTATAGTTTCAGTAATTATTCTTATTTTTTTGCAGCCTTGGCATACAACTAATTGTTGTCGTCAATATGACATTTGAAAAAGAAAATGGATATTTGGGGCACCTGGGTGGCTCAGTTGGTTAAGTGTCTCCCTTTAGCTCGGGTCCTGATCCCAGGGTCCTGGGACTGAGTCCAGAGTTGAGCTCCCTGCTCAGCGAGGAGTCTGCTTCTCTCTCTACCTCTGGCCCTCACCCTGCTCATGCGGTCTTTCTCAATAAATAAGATCTTTAAAAAAAAAAGAAAAAAGAAAATGGATATTTTGATACCATAACTTATTTTTTCTTCCTTCCTCCCATTATACTATTTAGAGGATATATATTTGAGTTAATCGTTTTCTTCTAGAAGTAATTATTTCCTTTTTTTAATACTCCACCCTTGATGTGGGAAGATTTGTTACTTTATTAGTGATGCAGCAAAAATATTCCAGTATCGGAGTTAAAAAAAACTTCCTAAGGGCTAATGGAAGAATGAGTTAGGTCACAATGAGAAAACCATTAAGCTTTATTGAAGTAGTATCCCACATCCTGTCATTAGCATGTCATGTACAGTAAAGCAGCCATAGTGAACTAGTTAGGTAAATAGATGATGACACCGGGCTTGAATGGCCTTCAGTCATGCTGCCACCACTAACTAGCTATATGTAATTAACCTCTCTGCACTTCAGCTTTCATGTGTAAAATGGAAAGGTAAATAATAACGCTGACATCATAGGGGTACTGTAAAGAGCAGTAGATAATGTATATAAGAAACTTAGAATAATGACTAGTATATAGGAAACAATATACCTTAGTTATCATTATTGGTAGAAACAGTCTAGAATACGAAGCTATAATCATTTATATACAAATTTAATTATGAGTAACAGCCAAATAATTCCAACTATCCCATTTTGTGAATAGGGAAATTGAGTCTATAATATCTTCAAATGTTTATCCTAAAAGCCTTGAGATAAACACTAGGACCTGGAGACATCTTGTAAAACCTATCCCAGCCTATTTCATACCAGAAGGCTTCTCCTTTACTGAAAATGACACTGTATCATACAGTAGAGAAAATGTCATATGCATATGATCCATATGATTTAAGCAGGAAATGTTTTTTAGATTAGAGAACTATCTCTGAAGGTAGATGAGAGTAATAAAGCAGTAATACCCGAAGCCTAAGGGGCATAGCTAGAAGAAGCCAGCCCAAAGAGAGAAATTCATCTGAAATCTCATGTTTTATCATTTAAAAATGGTGAATGTGTCCTTTGACTCCTGTATCAATTGCATTCTGGTAGGAAACACCTGGCATTTTCAAGCTGGGTAATTGAGAAGAATTTTATAAAGAGCTTGTATATAAAGGTGTAGGTAGGTTTTAGGGCAATCATAAAGTAGTACCATGGGTCTAGTGACAGGCTGGGGTCACGTATGTCACTCCAAGGCCTGAGGAGTCCCAGAAAGGTGGAGTAACCACAACCCAGCCTAGTGGGAAGATGTGCCCAGTAGGGGTTCTGGCTTTGTGGAACACAACGGCAGACAACGCAAAACACCCAAGGGGGGGGGTATCCGGGACATCAATGTCCCAACCTTACTCCTCCCTGCCACTCGTCTCCAGCCTGCACCTCTGATGGGGGAAAGCAATGGGCATGGCAGCACGGCAAGGGGGCCCAGGGTCTCCGCAAGTCAGCGGGTAAGTGCACACAGAGGATGTGGAAGGCTGAAGGCGGTGGACAAGAGCAAAGGAAGATCTCCAGCACATCTATGCGCATTTACCTTTGCTCCCACATTTCAAGTAACGTAAGTACTTACCCACTAAAACTCCCATCTGACGTCTCAGGAAAAGTGATTCTTCGGGGTGCAAGGGTTCGTGTGTCCTGGTTCGGGTAGCATAGAAACCAATTTTTGCCTGCAAAGTTGATCTTTGGCAATTTTGAATCCCTCACTGAGTGCTTTATTCGTTTTCTCTTGCTGTGTAACGAATCACCAAAAAGTCAGTGAATTTAAGCAGTGCGTATTTGTCACCTCACAATTTCTGTGCTCAGACGTATGGATGCAGCATTTCTGGATTCTCCGGGATCCAGACGTGGGGCTTGCCTGACAGGAATCAAGGTGCTGGTGAAGGGCTGTGGTTTTCACCTGAGTGTGGGGCTTCTCTATCCGCGCTCCCTGGTTGCTGGCAGAATTGATTTCCTTGTAGAGCCAAGGAGCGGTTTCTCTTCTGGCTACCAGCTGGAGACTTCTCTCAGCTCCTACGGGGTGTCCGCAGTTCCTTGCCATGTGGCCTCCATTTGAGGTTGGCAACACAGAATTCTTATTTCCTTACAAGGCCTGCTGGAGCGGGTCTCTCTGACTTCCGGGAGGAGCTGGAGGAAAACTCCCCTTTTAAAGGCTCATGTGACTCTGTTACATGCAGATAATCTATTTTAAGGTCAAGTGATTTGGGACCTGAACTACATTTATAAAACCACTTCACACCAGTGATTGATTGAATCACTGGGGGAAGGTGTGTGTACATCAGGGGGCCAAGGATTTTGAGGATGGTCCTGGAATGTTGCCTACCACCGTGAACCCAAATAAATCAAAGTGGAATCACCTGGGACTTTCCTGCTACAAGCAGTATTTTCTGTTCACACAAAGCTTCATGTCAGGTGGCAAGGTCATTATTAGTGACATCATTTATTTCACTTTTGGGGGACCCCACCTAGATTCAGCAGGTACAGATCACTCCAAATTGTAAATGCAGTCTCAACTGAAATTTAAAATGCCCAGTCACATGGAGTCATCCTTATTTTGTTTATAATTTAAAGTTCTTTTTTTGTTAGCCCCACAGATCCGTATGGAGAAGGGGGTTGTGTCTGGTATTCTTGTTTCTTTCTACCCCTTTGAGATTCTAATTCTGCCAACTAATCTGGTTGAAGATCAGGGAGAGAGAGAGAAACAGAGTGGACCTGGGAAGGTCCTTAGTGTTGCACACCCTGGCAGGTGTTTACATCTAACCTCTCTCCTGAGCCGTCCCCCTCCAGTCTCTCCTTTTCCTTTAAATGTGTATATGCAGGCTCAAGTGCACACACTCCTTCCCCCGCTTCTTCACTCACCTACACACATCACCAGGGATCTCCAACTTGCTGATCTCCTAATGCATGCTGAGGTATTATCTTCCAGGTCTTGGACATAAAGCTCCTAACTCAGCCCCCAGGCATTTGGAGGGTTTCCTCCAACAGCATTCAGCTGTGGAGGATAGAGATTTGTTAGTGCTGTTGAGCATATTTTCATACATTTGTGATGCTTGCTTAGAGAGTTTGACAAACCTCTCTATTGTCTTGTTCATCTTTTTGTAGCTGATTTGGAGATGTTCCTCCTATTTTTCTAGATTCTAGTACTTTGTTAGACACATGACTTAATTTGCCTATGGAATCATAGTTATCTAAGTGTTAAATTTTAGTGTAAACTTACCAATTGTTTTCCTTTTCCTTCCTTTTTTGAATTGGTAATATTTTTATTAGCATTTTTTATATTTTAAAAATCATATCTAATGTGAAAAAGTTAAACTGAATCAGAAATCTTTTCCTAATTCTTAAATATCTGGCAACTCCCAATGCTTGAATGTATTATCCTCATTAAAAAAAAAACAAACAAACAAAGAAAAAACCCCCAAAAAACCAAATGGGAGTTCCTTCCCCTTCTCCTCCCAGTTGTCTTTCTTTGCTTCAAATTTATCATTCAATAAAGGCTGGCATTTTTGCCATTTTCTTCTAGTTGGTAAAGGTTTTATTTATTTATTTTCATTTTATTTTATTTTATTTCATTTCAGTTGTTTTGCCTATTTGTTTATTTTCATTTTATTTTATTTTATTTCTTTTCAGTTGTTTTGCCTATGTTATTCGATCCATGCAATTTTGCCAAGTATCTACTGCTACCCTCAATTTACAGATGAACACACTGAGCCTCACAAAGACTATATGACTTGGCCAAGGAATTTAGCCTCAAAGCTGAAATTTGAAACCAGATTTCCTGGTTTTAAGCCTGGGTATTTACCACTATATCCCTTTGAACATCCAATTTATATGTCTCACGTATCTAATCTGAAAAAAATTGACTGGAAAACACTGTGCATTTATTTATATACAATGCCTCCCAAGAGTGAAGACCTATGTGAAAGTGTCCAGCAGAATGGCACATAGCTATTATTCTTTGTATTGACTTCGGGCAAAAAAGAACATAGATAGGGGCACCTGGGTGGCTCAGTCAGTTAAATGTCTGTCTTCTGCTCAGGTCATGATCCCAAGGTCCTGGGATCGAGCCCTGCATGGAGCCCCATGTTGGGCTCCGTGCTCAGCAAGAAGCCTGCTTCTCCCTCTCCCACTCCCCTGGCTTGTGCTCCCTCTTTTGCTGTGTTTCTCTCTGTCAAATAAATAAATAAAATCTTAAAAAAAAAAAAAAGAACATAGCTATAGCTGACAGGCAAATACTTTCTAGCCCTTTAAGAAATCTTATCTTGCTTCTAAACACTTATATCTTGGACAATGACATTCCACTTAGGTTTTTTCTTTTCTTTCTTTTTTTTTTTTTTTTAATGGCAGGCAAGGTTTCTGTGCGGTTTGATTGAGAGGTGTCAAGTGGGACTCCAAAAATGATGTAGGGAAATAATCATCCCTGAGATGCCAATACTCCCACCAGAAATCTTTTGAGTACTTTTAGCTTCCATCCTGACAATTTGAATTTCAACTATGTTAGTCCTCTGTGGTATATTTAGAAAAACTGTGGAACATTAAGTTAGTTCTAAGGGCCTAAAGATTTTAGAACTCTATGCATTAGCTGACTGATGGTCTAGGATGGCATTGAGGAAAACTCAACAATGTTGGTATTTATGAGTTCACTAAGAACGTGGTAGACTGAATGTGATCCTATGTGGTTTACAAAGGCAGATTCTTCACAGGAAACAAGAGGTATCTTGAGTTCACAATCAGTCCAGTGAAGCCAGACTATGCTAAGAAGGCTGCTCTTGTGTTCACTACTCAGGATTAAAGATGTGGGTGGGTGAGAACTGTTGGCTGGAAATGGCACCTAATGACACAAACACCTGGTTAGTGGGACAGAAACAGCTACAGGCAGAAGACGAATTCTCTCGGCCCCTCTGAGGAACTTTGTGTGATCTAACTTTTCCCCAAGTGGTCCTTGTATCTTTGGGAATGCATGGGGTTTAATTTTGCCAAGAACGAATGTCTATGTATACCTGAGTTACATCATGGCAGCCCTATTTTAGGCCAAAATAGCATATATATTTATACCCACAGAGTAGTTGGAGCTTTTGAAACAATCATTGCTTAAAGTTCATAGAAAATTTATTAAATCGTTTTCTGAGAGTTGAGGTTCATAGATCCTCTATCTCTCCCACTCTACAGTTCCTTGGTAAAGATAAATTCAAGGAGGCACAAAGGGATCTAAGTATAGTGTTAAAGTTTAATGATGGTTAAGCTAGATTAGAGGACGTGGCTTTCTGTCTTCTAGGACCTTAGACTGCAGGAACCCAACTTATTTAGGCGGGAGTAAGCAGAAAGCCTAGAATTACACAGCATGTTCCTGGGTGGCTCTGGGCGAGAGGCAGCTACATCTAGTTGTAAAACAGTTTCAGCTTGGATATAGGTGCTCCATGCTGCCGCAAGAGTAGATGCGCCCTGTACCTCCACGAGGTACACAAATATTGAGCTCTCATCACCTTCACCAAGCAAGAGCAGAAGCACCTACCCACGTGCACGCACTCACACACATGTTCGCGCTAAGTCAAGAGCAGGAAAAAAATCACTGCTTCTGATGACCTGCAGGTGTTGTTGATTGTAGGGGATTCTGTTTTAATTAAGGGGGGGATAGAGCCTTTCGTTATAAATACTTTCAGCTCCACTGCAGATTTCTAAAAGATGTGCAACCTGTTGAAAATCAGTTGATTCTAAACATCCAGAGCTAAAAGAACATTTTTGACAGCAGTGGCAAAAGCAGTGACAACAAAAAAAGTCAGTAAATTTTAATCTATATTATGTTTATTATGGAAAATGAAATGCAAAAAAATCATACTTAAAATTTTTTCAGGGTAAAACTAAGTCATCCATTGAATTTCCTTCCTTCCTTCATTCAAAAATCAAATCCAAAATAAGAACAGAAGTGTATATAATTACAAAATCTTGATTTATCCTTATATCAATCTTAAGATTCCATCTTTTTCCTAGGAAATGAAATTTTATTTGTAGGTCAGTTCCTGGAGGATGGGGGCTTTCTTGAATAAACCATTTTATGACTGTCATATATAGACATCATGAAAAGACATAGATTTAGATTCTAATATTGATACATTCATAAATGGAATTCACTTTGAATATACTGTTTCTTCAGAGATTTAACATTATACTTTTGGTCTTTCTCAATTGAGCATTTATACACATAAATGATTTTCACATTGACAGCTATAGTTTTTCTGGGTGGCACTTAAATTAATACACATATTCCAAAATAATTACATGAATTTTATCTTTTAAGCAATAGGGAATATTGACAAACATGAAGATTTTAGGTATCCTGCTCTTATAAACAAGTATGTCTTTAGCAGTTAAAAAACACAGTCAGCTATAGTTATAATTGTAGTGTTATTATTGGTTAACCTTTTATTTTTATCTATGATATAAAGATGGCACATTCACTCTCTAAAACATAGATTTGTATTAAATATTATTAACTTTCTACTGAGAAGTGGTTATATTTGCACTTGGCCACACAGAATTCTCTATTAATGGGAACTCTACTATATCCATTTCGATCTTCAACCTAATACCCAGCCAACAGATTTTTAGTGTCAGGGAATCAGGGTCAAATTTGATTAGATTTTAGGAACCAGATCAAAGTTTTTGATCTCTAATAGAATCTCTAATAGAATATTTCCTTTTAGAAAAAATGAAACTCAAACAACAGTTCGCCAACTGGAATTGTGGTAAATTGACAAATGTCTAGTGTTGATGTTTCCTGGCTAATGTCTCTCATCTCGTTATCTAGTTCACACAGCATTGCCTGTTATCAATAATAGTAACTTATTTGAGTCCATTTAAGGAACTCCTGATTGTTCATATTCTGTTATCCTACCAACATCATCTGTAGTTTTTCAAAAAAATTTTACTCTGACTTCTCTTTGGTGTTGCTAAACATTGTTTTGCTAATCTCAACAGAATGCCTACAATTATTTTCCACTTTGATTATATACTGTTTTGAAATCTAGGGATGGTTCTCTAAAAAAAGGTAGGGCTTTTACCAGCCTGTGCAAATAAATGTACAAATGGAGCCTACAAAACATTAATTTTCCCTAGTGTTTGTCTTTACCAGATATAAAATTAGGTGCTTGAACAGTAGCGTCAAACCTTTGAAGCTGCTCAGGTACCAGTCTATGCCTGAGTAAGACACTGACTAGATTTTCATAGTGAGGCTCAGCTTTCTGAAGCACCAAATCTGCTACCTGGGAGTAGAACACCATTTAATGGGGAGTTATTTGGTTCAATATTAATGAATGTAAAACAGAACAGTCAATGAAAGATGCAGTTTCCAATTAGTTGTTTTGTGATTTTAGATATTAACAGTATGAGTAAAATGCAAATATATGTGTGTGTGTGTATATATATATATAGGTGTGCAAGCTATTTACAGTTATGCCATGTGTACATTTTTATGTGTAGAAAATGAAAACACTCATTGATTAGCCCTTTTGAGGCTTTTGAACAACTGTTTCTTTTTCCTGCTTTCCTACAACTCCTTGAGGATTTAGATAATTCATACAAGGTATGTACACAATCACACCCATGGTATGTACATCCTAGTCACACACTTAACACAGAGAGGATGTGTGAGGAATGTAAATCATCCCAGCGGTCAAAGAACTGACCTTACCTGTGACAAATGGCACGGTTAATTAAGCCGGCATATTTAGTAACATACCAGTGTACAGCCAACGTATTCAGCCTTTGAGATAAGTACGTTATCGACTCTCAGATATGATTAAAAGAAACAAACAAAACAGCCCTTTCTGACCTTCAAAAATGAAAGGACAAATTCTGTTACTGAATACATATGCACACTTCTGTTGGCTTTATTCATGTTTGTGCATGTGCCTACTTGATGGCAGAACTGGGTTTTGAAATGGGACACAGCATGTGATTTTTTTTCCTACACATAAAAAGAGAAAACCAACCACTCACAGACTATACACACTGACAAAATGTATTGACGCACCACGACCAGCTACAGTATTATGCACAACATACTGTTCACATGTTAGTACAGCAGAGATAAGTACATTTGGAAATGTAGTAATTATTAGTATATTTCTTTCTTGAGTTTTCAGGCCCTGTTGACCTTAGCCTCAGGAAAAGCTACCTCCAGATGTCCTGAAAACAAAAATTAGTCTCTCCTTTCCTCTAGGGATGGCAGAGCATGACTATAATACTGCTTGCTGTCTTCGGATTTACCAACATCGTTTCAAGAGGTGATGGAAAAACATTATGAAAAACAATTCTCTCAAAGATGTGGCCTAAAATAAATGCTAAGGAATCTCAACTAAAATCATGAGATCCTGATAAACATGGGTATGCCCTTTCTACCCATTCAGCACAGTTTGCTCTATATGTAGTCTTTACATGCTATTAAAGCAATGATACAAATCAAAAAGATTATTTATCTGCTTAAAACTTTGTTAAAGAATAGACACTTTAATTTTTTAAAGTAACACAGAGTAATGCTAGCCGCAACGTCAAAAAGAAGCTATAATTTTCACCCTGCAGATAAATGGATGACATCCCCACATCATAAGAGATCAAGAAGGAAGTTAGCACTTCTCTCCCATTTTTTCCTCCTTAATACACTTAAATCACTAGGGTATTTCTAATCGTAATTATCACCATGCTGACTGGTCACCAGAATCTTTTTCTGAAGTGTAAAAAGTGTGACTTATTCCTACAGGTTTGCAGCCAATCGATTCTGAGCTTGAACTGAAAAAAGACTTGATGAAGGATTAGTACTTAGAAACGCCTGTCTGGAACACCATTTTCTGTAAGGCATTATTTGAGGCCCCTTTTGAAATGAGTACTCATGTTTTAGTTATTTTACATTGGGAACCCATTTTTTCATAGCTAAGGCTGGTAACCCTCTAGGCAGAGTTAACTTTTCTACACCCAAGTATCCAGGAAGAGTGATTACTATGTGTCTAACCTCTCGGTTTCAATGAAGTTTCCATTTGGAGTTGTCTTGAATTCTAAGCTGGCAAGACTTTTTCCTCCTTTTTGTCTTCACTAGAACTAAGACAGAGATGTCGACCATATCCCTACTAACGCTCGCCGGTGCCGTACCTCTGTAATGGAGCTCCTAAACAAGTATTTCTGGCAAGAAAGCAGAAGTTATGCCTTTGCTTATTTTATCCTGTGGGTTACAGTCAGTCTTCATGGAGCAAACCACATTCTAGGATGGAGTGCCCATATAGATGCACTTGCTGGTATTAACTGCCTCTTTTTGGCACATTATTGCTTGGCTTTAATTTCATTTTCAACAGTCTTTATTCTCAAAATGAGTATCTGAGATATCTGGGTCTTAAAACAAAACAAAACAAAACAAAACAAACTTGTGAATAACATCTTGTTGCACCATTCTGGCCTCCAAGGTCATTTTACCAAGGCCCATGGTGATTTAAATGGTTTTTACAATTATCATCACCTTGATTTAATTGATAGTCGAGAGTAATTTTTCAGGATTTTTTGTTGTTTGCTGTTTCTATCTACACGTATATACAGATGTACTGGATTTACTTTGAGAGAGGTTATCTGGTTGTGGCAAGTAAGTAGTTTCGCTGGTGAACGTTCACAGTTAAGAGTAGCTGTAATGACCTCTGGCAGATGTCACTGATTACTTGTGAGACAGATTTTTTCCACCTCAATCCATCTTCATTTATGTCCTTGGTCATCACAAATCAAGTTTATCTCATTTCTGTAGCCAAGGAGAATTTCTTTTTTCCCCCAAGAGTAGGATAAAGTTCATGGAAATGTTTCAGTATTTACAAGACTATATTCTTACCCTTTTGCAAAAATGTCTAAAATTTTGTAGACATCCTTAAGCCCATGTGTCTGCACAGATGACGGTTGTAATTACTCAGCTAGCTGCAGAATTTCATGAAGAAGGATATAGTTACAAGAATGGACAGGAGATTCAGTGTATCACCTGTTACTTGCCAGGTGGCAGCAGCTGACCCACATTTGGAGAGATTCAACCAAAAGGGCCACACACATCATCAAAGAACATTGCTAACAGAAAACAAAATGCTCAGGTATCAATATAAAATAGCAAACACTGAAGCAGACACAGACAAGACTTCTGATTCACTGTGTAGACAAAACAGGGGTGGGGACAAGATGGTCAGCTCATTTATCCAAGATACTGCTGAGTTCACCCTGTTATTATCACAAAGGGAAATTCACAGGCCTCATTTCTCAAATACCATTCAGGACAGAGCAGGAGAGAGTAAACAGCATCATTTCCATGGCAGCATTGTAGACGATGAGTAAATCAGACCGGTCGAGGCCTACACATGGCTGCAAGGGCCCAATTTTCAGTAAAAACACATATATGTATATGCAAACCTTATCCTAAGGTATTGTTTTCTTTATACTGATTTTTACAAAGTAGGCAAGGGAAGTGGTGAATTATATGGTACTAGAAATGGACAAATTTTTTAACACTTGCACAATACGTAGGAGGAATAGAAGATATTTTCTCACATTTTGGCAGCAAACAGTAAATGAGTGGATACAGCAAAGGCCAAACAATTTACTTTAACAGCACACTTATATTCTCTGTAAACACATTTTAAAGTCACATTATATTATAATCTTCATGTGGTATATACAGGTACTCCTGAAATGATGGGAATTCCTAGAAATGAGAGGAATAACATTGGAATAAGCTAGGAATCATAAAACCTCAAAACTCTCGGATGCAACCCAAAGTCATTTTCTTCTTCTGTTATCTACCTTAAAATGGCAAGCTCCTATCAAGGATTTGGTTCCAAAATTCAACCTCTAGGGTATATGTTACACATGCATATTCACTACAGTTTATTTAACTTTTGCTATGTAAGCAGTAACATGAAGAATACTGGTATCCAAAATAACAATTATCAGACAATTCGAAAGATTTAGAAATCATCAAAAATCGAATTATATTCAATGCAGCTGAACTTGTCAAGGTAGGAAAACACACCAATATATTTTATAAATATTTCATTTTGGATGCAAACAAAAAGGTTTCTTTGACCTAACAAAATGTTCAACTTATGCCATTGGTCCAAAACACAAACATAAATGAGGATTTTACTATGTGTAAAGCAGCTGGTCTGTGGCATCAAAGCCAATAATCCAGAAAGAGATAATTAGAAAAGCACTGAAGAAAAACATATGACAGCTGAAGCAATGACATATTTCTTGTGGTCATTAAAATAGAAAAAAAAAATCAATATTTAAATTCTAGTATTCACTGGGTAAGCCATATAGTGTCTGAACATCTTAAATGTCTCATCATCTTCCAGGCACTGTGTTCTAACTCATCTCTCTTATGCTACTGGCTTAAGAAATATTTTATATTTATCTACCCAATAAGGTATTTCCTCCATATATTTCAATGACTAAAAAGCATTCAGAAGGAGGAAAACATCTAAAAGGAATTAAGGATAAAACTGACTTTCAGCCTGGTATGTGTCATAGAGGTTAAGCTGAGAATAGAGCTCAAAGAATCTGCCACAAAAACCGTTTTCCACGTTCATTTGTTGGATGAACCTAAGGCGTCACCACGCCTTACTGGGTGTCAATGCTGTGTCAAAGACTGAAAGGAAGGAAAATCTTCAAATCAAGGTTTTATGTGGTTGAGTACTCAGGGTATCCTAAAACAAAAGCAGGGCTTGTCTTCAATAGGCTCCTTAATTGGCCATTTGATGGTTCATTTTATTACTGTCTTGAAAAGTTGTTCCTTCCTTAAGAGTCAATGAACAACCAAGCAAGAAAGGTTTCCTCCTATTTTGTGACAGTCCCTGGAGTGGGGGAGAAGTAAAGGTGAAGAGTTAAACCATTAAAGCTTAAGAAGGAAAAGCTAGTTCCAGTACCAAAAAAAAACCAGTTAGAGGTACTCCATCAAACGTGAAGTCTTAACCCTAAGAGGCACCACTGCAACGCTGAATTTAGTTTTAAGTAATTCAATGTAATTTTTGTAATTTGTTTCATGTGCGACAAATGCTGACAACTCTCTTAGGCCCCTGCTTCATCTTTAGCTTGAACTATTGATAATTTTTAAACTTCACAACTTATAAATTTAGAATTACAAATTTATAAGTTAATTTGAGCTGTTTGTAATTCACGTGGTTACACCAAACTCATGAAAATAAATATTATTCCCAGATGCTAAATTCTTCTTTTTCTTCTATTTTAATGCAGGAACAGCCTGTTCTAGCCACTTCCCGGCAGAGGATTACCTGGGGCCCACCCATCTGGAGTGGGTACTGTTGACAGCTGCTACTGTGTACACAGAGTGTTCTCCGTGCATATACAGCATGTAGGCCAACGTGTGAGGGAGACAGGCAGGGAGGATGGGCTCAGAGAGAGACTTTAGCCCGGCAGAGGGATCTCCAACAAAAGCCACAGGAACACTACTACGAATGGATATTCAAGGCCCAAAGAGAGAGCTTTAGACTAAATCTCTCATCATTAATAGTAATTTGGTTGCTAATTTGATGGCAATTTCTATTTCAGGTAGTGTTCTTCATAGAGGCAAATTGGTAAGAAACAGAAAAACGCACCTCATTAAAAAATTCATTATCAGTTCCAAGCACAACAACTGCAATTTTATTTCTGAGGCCCTGGGAGCATGGGACTGGAGCCTTTTAGGCAGTCTTCATATACACTCCAGTTGCTTTGCAAGAAACCAATGGCTATATACTAATTTGGGCTGTGCCCAGTTTAGCATGTGGGTGTTACAGTTCAGGTATGATTTTGCCCTATATGTGCAGAATCTGCAAGAGAATAATTTAAAAAAAAAAAAAAAGGCCAAAACAGAGATTGTGAGCTTCCTGCACCAATGGCATTTGTGAGTTTCCAGAGAGAGGGAATACATGGCCAGACACTCTTCTCTGGCTCATTAAGGGGAACAAGCTCAGGCAAGGCAACCAGCGAGCACCCCTTCCATGGAACAATCTGATTTTCTAATGCAAGGTGGACACCAGCAATGTCCCTGCAATGAATCTAGGAGGGGAAACTTTTCCAGGGCCCTATCTCATTTCCCTCTTCCACACTCTCCCAGCTCTCAAGACACTGCTGAGCGTCCCAGCCCGGTGCCCTGCAAGACAGTCGTGGGCAAGGACATGCTCCTCTCCTGGAAACAGGTGTGGGCTGAGCTCAAGCAGATGCCTATGTTCTCAAAAACTATAGACCACCTGACGCTCAAACCCTGTTTTAGTGAAGGCCTCTTTTATTGGATTTGAAGCATGAGATATGATGGTATTTCTCTTAAAATCAGTAAGTTCACATAGGCTACCTTTTTACTACAGATTAGAAACTTGGCAATTACATGATACTCGTCTACATAACAAAAACTGTGCGGAAGCTTCTCTTCTATTTGGTGTTGACTACATTTTCTATTAGATGCTACTATTGAACAAGTAGCTACTGACCAAGCAAGTCAAAAGAAAGACAGAAACTGCAGCCTGTTTTCAGGAGGCAAAATTAAATGTATTGCTTTCGTTATTCTTTTTCTTTTTTCTTTTTCTTTTTTTTTTAAGATTTTATTTATTTATTTGACAGAAAGAGATCACAAGTAGGCAGAGAGTCAGGCAGAGAGAGAAAGGAGGAAGCAGGCTCCCCGTGGAGCAGAGAGCCCGATGTGGGGCTCGATCCCTGGACCCTGGGATCATGACCTGAGCCAAAGGCAGAGGCTTTAACCCGCTGAGCCACCCAGGTGCCCCTTTGTTATTTTTTTTTCAACACAGAGAAGAGTGTTTGGTAAACTGGCTGTTCATAATTCTTTACTAAAACCTTAATACTCTCAGTAGGATGTTTTTGGAGGACACCTGTACAACACAAACTTTAGTATTATTAATAATTCAAGGGCTCCTTCCAATAATTTGGTCGATGTACTTCCTCTAAAGAGATATGAATTTAATCCAGCCAGAATCATAGAGCTGCCCCTTGCCTTCCATGCAGGGAAATCTGTATATACAAATTCATGTTTTATGTGGGCAGTATTCATAGTCAAAGCTTAGCTCATTTTCCTAATGTAACTTTCTTACATTTATTAACGGTATATAACAAGGTTTACAAAAACAGCTATCTGCAGATGTTTACAAGTATTAATTCATGTTTGGTATTTTATGCATGTAAATGCTTTTACTTAATGTCATCTGGCCTAAGAGTGAGTCAAAATTTGTTTCACATTTTTTACCTTTTAGTTCCTATCATCTATTTAAATTGTGTGTGGTAGTGGCATTCTTATCGCAATACGACTAGAGAGTCTAACAGTGCTTTTGCTTATAGTGTTTTTGCTATCTTTAATATTAAGCAGGGATTTTGATGGAAATACCAGAGTGTGATAAATTGAGGCAGTAATTCTAAATGACACATGTTTAATGATTATGCTAATTCCAGAAGAAACATCATAATAATAAAAGAAAAAACCCAGTGAATATTACTTCCTTTTAATTAAGGTCATGAAACTTCAGTAACACTTCCTTCTTTTCTCTTGTCCTTTCTTGTGAATTGAACTATTTTCATTCATGGAGCCCTAATCAAAGGACCCAACAACGCTTCATAGCCACTTCCTATAGCTAATACTTGCTTTCTCTTCCTGGTCTCTCAAAAAATAAAAATAAAAACACTAAGTAAGCTCTGACATACACAGACACTTGGGAATACCGTAACTGTGCACGAGGGTTCCCATACATGTTCCCTTTCAGTCTAACACAGAAGAAGGGGCAGGACGAACACAGCAGTTGGGGCGTCGAAAGTTCTGCAACATGGACTGCAGGACGCTGTGCTGCCTTCCTTTGAGCTTTTTGTTGGAAGAAGTGTCTGAGGAAATGGATCTCCGGGCCTGGCTGCTTTGAGCTTTGATTAATTTCTCGTGTTCCCTGATTTGTCTTTGTAGATGGTTCTGGATGGCGATGCCCAGGGACTCCGGGTCTAGGGAGGCCCCGTACACCTCCCAGGTCATGCCCTGCTCATCCCACACGACGTCCCTGACACGCTTGGACTGTTTCAACTGCAGCTTGGCGTCGGCACCAAGCTGCTTCTTCTTCTCTCCCGGGGTGAGTCCTACCTGCGCGGCGGCCGCTGTCACGTTTAACTTCTGCTCCTTGAGGAACTCGCTGACGCGGCTGGCCCGGCGGGGGCTGGCTTTGACCAAGCGGGATGGGGTCCTCTTGCCAGAACCTGGGCTGGAGTCGCCCATGGAGTCAGCCGGCAGGCTCAGGCTGGTAGCCGTCTTGGTCTGTCTGCTTTCTTCCAAGGTACAGTCCTGGTTCTTCCTGACTGGGGATGGCGTGGGGCTGGCAGCAGATGCAGCGCCTGCACTTTCTTGAGATTTAGGGTTGAGCAGCAGGGTCTTGGCCTCTGCTGTTACCCTGGCTTCGAGGCTATCTGTGCCCCGACATTCCTGTTTTACTCTGCGCGGAGACGCAGGCTCCGTTGCCTGTCCTTTACCAGCGGGATCCACGCTCCCGGTCGGGTCCGCTCTGCTGGCAGGGCCACAGGAGTCAGAGAGTTGGCAATCTGGGTTTGTTCGGGGACCATCTGCGGTTTTCACTGCAAACTCGGATGGCTTGCTTTCAGATTTCCCCGATTCACGATCTGTTTCAGTTTGACTTCCTGTGCGGACAGAAATCTGGTCAGCGGGGCTAGCTTTCTGGGAGCTAAAATTCACATCAGAAAGCTGTTTGGAGGTGGGCTCTTCCCCCATCGGGGCCATGCCTGCTGACCCCCCATCTTTCTTACACATATCTTGAGCCTTGCCAGATGCCACAGTGATCGCAGAGATTTGAAGGACCTCCCCTGGGAGGTTCCCCAATTTACAGTCCCCTTGGCAAAACGTGGAAACTGCCGCAGTTGCCTGGATGTGCACCTCTGGCATGATGCCAGGGCACTGGCTCGCCTGCTGGGGGGCTAGGATGTCGTCAGACAGCTCCAGTGTGTGGCTCCCATGGCCACTGCCGTGGCAGATGACGCTCAGCTGCTCCTGTGGTTCCCCACGCTCGGGAATGGGGATTTCCTTTAAGAACGCGGTGAGGATGCTGGGGCTGGTGGAGACGGACCTGCTCTGGACACTTGCCACTGCCTGCACCTCAGCATCTTGCCGAGCCCTGCTGGCAACCTCCTGGACCTCACCGGCAGCTTGAGTGGTCATTGTACTTGCTTCTTTGAACCTTGACACCTGTTGCTGTGCAGGCAATGGCACCTTTCCCAGATCTGGCGGAAACGCCAACCCTTGGCTAGTGAGGTGGGATGGTTGAGGTGTCACAGAAGTCATGGCCTGGCTGTCTGAGGTGGTGGCAGAGGGCTGCGTATGTCCAGAACACCCGTCTTCTCTCGCTGGAGACTCACAGGACCTTGTCTGGGAGTCGAGAGTGGCTCTGGGCCTCTCCCCTTCAGGTCCACCTCCAGGAGAGGAGGTGCAGCTGAACACGGGCGCTGCTGTATTTGCAGTTTGCACCAGTCCCTGGATTGTTTCTTGAGAGGGAAAATCACAGGGCACTTGGGCTTTGCTGTTGCCCTGGGTGCTGCCCACAGGACAACCTGACTTTCCAGGTTGCTCCCCCTCTGAGGTTCTCTGGGTTTTCAGCAGCGTATCATCAGGTCCTGCTGAGGGGCTGGCACTGAGCTGATCGCCTGGGATGGCCTGGTGGCTGTGTTGATTGGCTGGCATTGTAAGTGCTTCGTCTAGAACATCCTTTCCTGCTGCGGAACATGGAGCTAGTGCTGTGGGCTCGCTGCTTCCCAGCAGCTGGGTATTGCCAGGGGAGCTGCATGGAGGACACACTTTTTCCACCTCATTGAAGACACTGGGGGAAGACATGTCCGGCAGGGTGGTCTCATGCTCAAAGGCCTGCATCAAGGCCTCAGCAGCTGCCCTGGGGCTGAGGACCGGCCCTTCAGGAGGGCCAGAAAGGCCATTGGTGTTCTTACAGAGAAGGGCTGGTCGAGACCGAGGTGAGGCAGGCTGCACTTCTCCTAGATCCTCTTCTTTTCCAGAAGCTGCAAGCAAGGAAGTTTTAGCTGATCTCAAAGGGTCAGGTACAGTACCCATGGAATTTTTCTTCAGGAAAACCTCAGCACTCTCCCCAGAGCAGTCTCCCTCTGGGAAGCAGTCTCAGCTCAGAGTGAAGACTCCGGGATGATTCCTCCGAGGGATCAATCTGCGAATGAGGGAAACAGTATCATTAATACGGTATAGCATTTAAAGCCTGAAAATACACCAGCCGGTCATTTGTACCAGATCTTACAAGCACATTAAAATCTTCTCCTATGTCTGTTGATATTGGGAAGAAAGATTTTAAAAGAATGTCTTAATTATACAAGTGTTATTTTGGTGCATTAGTACCTGCTTGCATCCCATTGCTATCTAGCAAACAGGTTTTTAATGTATTTATCTAAGCATATGATAACTACCCAAAAGTCATTTGTGTAGTCTGATTTACCTGCTACCAGAAAATCCTATAAAGCTACTGTAATCAAATCCATAAGTACTGAAACAGGCCTAAACAGATATATGAAATAGAATATCTAGAGATAGATCCACATATAAATGAAGATTTAATATATGACAAGAGAGGCAGTTGAATTTAGCGGCAAAGTAATGGATTATTTAATGTAAGGAGCTGGCAAACTGTTAATGCATCTAGAAGAAAAGAAAACTAGATCTTTATCTTACAGCAACTCTAAAAATAAATCCTGGATGCATTTAGATGGATTAAAGGTTGAAATGTAAAATAAACAAATAAATAAGAAGCCTGTGAGAAAATCTAGGAAACATAAATATAATCTAGGGGCAGAGAGAGTAGGCTTCTTTTAGCAAAGGAGAAAATACAGAAACTATAGGAAAAACCATAAACATACGTGATTGAATAAAACCCAAGAATTCTATGTGGCAAAAGATACCATAAACAAATACGATAGATTTGAGAAACAAATGTTTAAAACCCTAGAGGACATGCAAAAATATCTATAATATAGCAAACACTCTTAAAAATTTACAGGAGACGGGGTGCCTGGGGGACTCAGTCAGTCAAGTGTCTGACTCTTGATTTTGGCTCAGGTCATGATCTCAGGGTCATGAGACTGAGCCCCATGTGGGGCTCTGCACTGCGCATGGAGTCTGCCTAAGATTCTCTCTCGCCTGCCTTCTGTCCCTTCCTGGCCTCACCCTCCTCCCCCACCCACTCATGCGCTGGCTTGTGTGTGTGCCCTCTCTTAAAAAAGAAATTTACAGGGAGACAAAACAGTTCGTTGGAAAAACGGACACAGAATACAAAAATGCAGCTTGGAAGATAGGAAACCCACTCAGCAAAGCTCATGGAAAGATGATCAAATTCATTTGTAGTCAAAGGAATGCAAATAAAGTAACAATGAAATTTTACATCAACAGCACTTGCAAAAACTTAAAAAAAAAAAAAAAGAGCTATAACATTATGGCCTGAGGAGACCTAGTGAAAGGCAGTATTTTTATTACTTGTGGGTGCAAACTGTGTACTGATACAGCTTTCTTAGGGCAGTTTAGTTTTTAAAATGAAAAATACACATTCTCGACACAGTGATCCCACCTCTACCCACAAAAATAAAATAGCAGCATGTCTAGATAGAGATACAAGTATGCTTACTGAAGTACTATTTGTAGGGGCAGAAAACTGGGAACAAACTGCTCTCCATAAATGGGGGAATACTGGAAGAGATTATGACATATCTCTATTGGAGAGAGTTGTGTGACCATTAAAAGAAACAGCTGTTTAGGCTGTAAGTTTTCACTTGGGAGGGATTTCCCCCAGGTATGGCTGAGCCAGAAGGGAAAAGAATACATATGTTTTCATTTTTGCCAAGCAATGACTTAAAATACTACACTAAAACACATAATGATCTAAACACACAATGACCTAAACCACACACTGCATGTGTTTGTGTGTGCGTGTGTGTGCGCACACGTGCACACAGACTGTAAGGGCCTATTTAGCCAAAACAGCTCCATTTTGGTTGAACAACCATTTTGTTGTTTGTGCAGTAAAACTTAAACAGACCCTGTCCCCCACCCCAGGGGACTTACTTAAAAGCAAGTCCAGGAAACCAGTCCCAGGTAACAGGGCCCAAATACAAGGGTGGGTCAGGCCAGATGGAGACATCCAATCAGTGGGGCGCGCATGCTGTCTCCCTAGCTACCAAGGAGTGTGGGCCCCGCCTTTTGGGTGCCAATTCTGACCAAGGTGATAGGGTAGTTCAAATGTCTATTATAGGGTAAATTGTAATTCAACTGGTCACTTATGTGTGACCTAGCCTGACTGTGCAGTTTTCTCTGTGTCATTGGCCACCTGTGCGTGGCCAGGCCCCACCACATGGCCTTTGCCCTTAAAAGCCAGTCTGTAAGGAGAGAGGGGTGGCCTCTTTGTAAGAGATGGCCCAGCCGGTGGGTTTGATTCTTGATGCTTGGTGCGAAATAAAGCTTTGCTTGACCTTCACTTTGTATCAGTCTCATTCCTTTGATTACGGACCCAACACAGACATGTTTGCATATGAATATATAAATTCTAAAAATATTTAAAATGAGACATATTAGGTCTTAATGGAAGGAATGTGATGAGTTGAAGACAGAAAAGGAGAGATGTAGGTACTAAAAGTGGGAAAGGACTAAACTTTTAAAAGTATATCAGAATTTTAAACTGTATATCCAACTTTTTTTCTCCTCTAAACCAGCTCTTCCTTGTAACTTCATTATGCATATTAGCCGGTTGAATATTTTCCCATCCTTGGTCTTGGCTGTTTTCTGCTCACTCTAACCCTTTCCTCAGGTTTATATGCCATGTCTTCTTTATTGGAATTTTCTGTTGCAATCACTTGTTGGGCCCCAAACTCATCTTCCCCTCTCCCTTTTTTCTCATCTGCCTTTAGTATGCCTTTCCTCCCACTCTCTGTCCTCCTCATCCTCAAAAAGCCTACCCATTCTTTAAGATTCCACTTAAATATCATTTTCTTTCTGAAGGCCTCTAAAGCTTTCAAGTCATAAAGTCTCTTTTAAAATCATACAGCTATGGTTATCTGGGTCCTTCTTACGCACTGTTTTTGTACCTTTGTTACTTGTATGAATGTCATTATTTCTCCAAAAGGACTTCAAGTTCAAGAATCAAACCCACCGGCTGGGCCATCTCTTACAAAGAGGCCACCCCTCTCTCCTTACAGACTGGCTTTTAAGGGCAAAGGCCATGTGGTGGGGCCTGGCCACGCACAGGTGGCCAATGACACAGAGAAAACTGCACAGTCAGGCTAGGTCACACATAAGTGACCAGTTGAATTACAATTTACCCTATAATAGACATTTGAACTACCCTATCACCTTGGTCAGAATTGGCACCCAAAAGGCGGGGCCCACACTCCTTGGTAGCTAGGGAGACAGCATGCGCGCCCCACTGATTGGATGTCTCCATCTGGCCTGACCCACCCTTGTATTTGGGCCCTGTTACCTGGGACTGGTTTCCTGGACTTGCTTTTAAGTAAGTCCCCTGGGGTGGGGGACAGGGTCTGTTTAAGTTTTACTGCACAAACAACAAAATGGCCATTATTAAATCCCCACCAAACTCCCAAATAATAGGAAATTTTAACTGAGGACATGAAATATTAATCAAAACACAATTTAAAAGAGTGCTATTTTTGAAAGAAAATGGTTGCATCTTATTTATGAAACTTTATCAGTTTTATTTTATTTATTTTATTTTATTTTATTTATTTTATTTATTTATTTTATTTTATTTTATTCAGTGTTAGACAATTAAAAGCAAGTACCGTGGACACCTGCTACAAAAGCTGGAAGGTTTCATGAAGCTAAGAATACAGAACATCTCCTGTGTTCTATAGCAGGAGTCAAGAAACCTGGTTTGCGAAAGACGACTGTGAAACATAAACAGCTCAAAGTTCAGCAACGGAAGTTGGAAGAACGAGAAAAAGATGACGGATTTCAGAAAACTCTCAGAATTCACTGCACTGACTTCCATTTTCCACAGATAGCTAGCTGCTTATACTAGTTTAACTCAGGGTGTTTTTAAAAATTTGTTAATAAGAGGTAAAATTATCCATCAACTCAAGAATCAAAAAGAAAAACCAGATTGCCTGTAATTCATCTCTTGTTTCACGGGTAGATAAGAAATCAACATTTCTCTCAAACAAATCTGCTAAAGTAATTGTCACAGCATCCTCATGCACCCAGGAAAAAAACCCCACCTCTCCTCTTTTCACGTCCCCTCTCCAACCAAAAGCAGAAATCTATAGTCTCCAATAGGTCAGACAAATAGGACATTTTAAAAGTAATTACTTGGTAGTTTAGAGTAAGGAGATGTATCTTTTAAAACCAGCTGAGTCCATTAAGGTAAGATTTAATAACCTCTAAAAATGAAATTACAGGTAGCCCACAGGCTGAACGAATCCCTGCTGCAGGTGTGTGTGTGAGAGAGCAAGGGAAAGAGCAAGCCAGCGAGCAAATGACCACGTGCATGAAGGCAGGAGGCAGGGTGTGTGTACTGCATGGTTTCCCCTTCTCTTCCCTCCCTTTCTTCCCACCTCCCATCTCTTTCCCCCTCCTCCTTCCCTTTCCTTCCTTTTTTTTTTCCAAACTGAAGAGATCTTTCATAAAAAGTCATATTTCTCTCTTTGTTAAAAAACCCAGAAGGTGTGCATTACTAGACAATAGCCACTAGGTGGTGATGATAAAGGCTGGCCATCTTGATGAGCATGGACCTTCCAGGTGATGCATTCCCCACCTACCTTGCCTTCCTGGTTAGTATTACTTACAGGGCTTGTGAGGGCAGCTAAATTTGAGAACTTTGCTCTAAGAACACTGACAGAGTACACTTCCCAAACTACTTTTGAGTCCTCTGAGGGCAGGTTGGCATTGTGTTTAAGAACATGGACCATGGGGCCAGAATTTCTGGGTTAGAGTATCAGTTCCACTAGCTAGCTCTAGTTCTGTGTGTTTGGGCAAGTAACTTAACCTCTCAGGAAACCCCTTTAATCTACAAATTGAGGATAGTAATAATAATAGTACTGCCTCACTGGGATGTTGTGAGGGATAGATTTATTTATTTTTAAAAGATGTTTTTTATTTGAGAAAGAGAGAGAGAGCATAAGCTGGGGGGAGGGAGAGAGGCAGAGCGAGATGCAGACTCCCAACTTGAGCAGGGGGCCTTGATGCGGGGCTTGATCCTATGACCCTGGGATCATGACCCCAGCTGAAGGTAGAGGCTTAATGGACTGAGCCATCCAGACACCTCCCAGAAGAGATTCAGCATTTAGAACAAACCAGCATCTTGGCACATATCAAACACCTGATGAACATGAGCTTCTTTTGAAAACCTCAATATTTGGCTTTGATCTGTGTTAAAGAAAAAATCATTCTGACATTTGTGAAAACAGTAAGGAAGATTTTATTCAAGACTATTGCATAAGGAGAGAAAGATCAAGTTCACCTCCAAATACAACTGCAAGAATAAGTGGGAATTTATAACTAAGGAGCAGCACCAGGTTGTCAGGCTCCCTGCTCAGCGGGGAGCCTGCTTCTCCTTCTCCCTCTGCCCCCCACTCACGCTTGCTCTCTCTCCCTAGTGTGCTCCCTCTCAAATAAAATCTCAAAAAAAAAAAAAAAAAAAAAA
>ML104831.1:175731-238464 GCA_003697995.1 Taxidea taxus jeffersonii
AAAAAAAAAAAAAAAAAAAAAAGAAAAGAAAAAAGAAAAAAGAAAAGAAAAAAAGAAGAGGGCTCAGAGGAGACTAACTAAAGTCATTCCAAGAGGGAATCCTTGTTGTCTTTGTCATTTGCATTGGTGAATATGAATTTTCCATGAGACTCTTTGTAGCAAAATGAATTCTTTCTGAATTGGCCACGAATCACATAGGACCTAACGGTACCTCTGAATCTGCCTTTAAGTTTGATGGGTACTAGACTCTTAATAGCATGTCCCTTTGGTCCTTCTGCCCTTAAAATCATGAGCAAGGATTTCAGGCCTTGTTGTAGTAATGCAGCAAGCATGCAAGCCACACTTTATCCACCTTTTACAGGGAAGGAAATTGAGTCCTGGAGGTTAAGTAACCTACTCAAGGCTGAAGACCTATAATTTCTATTGAACTGAATTTTAATGGATGCAAATGCCTGGGCTCCTTCTGTGCTGCTTCCTTATTATCTGTAACTCTGGAAAGAAAATGGAAAGGAAGGGGAAAACTATATAGATATATTATCTCTCCAAAGGGGAGAGACTTCTTTTTTGCAAGGGGTTTACAACTCAGAGGCCTGGATGGCTTTAACACAGACTACAGTGACGTTCATAACTGGTCACTATGAACAGCCTGCCTTCTTGAAGGCTGCTATGGCCACCATTCATCCTGAAAACAGTGGGTTCCACTACTGTGCCATGCTGCCTATTTTCATAACAGACACCCACGCTTAATAAGACAGGCAGCAGGGAATCTCAGCCCTTCGTGATTTGCTCCCAAACTGCTCTGGTGGAAAGAGCATTAGACAGAGAGAACGGAGAGAAGCTTGGCACTCTTGGACCAGCAGGATGCTGATCAGTTGCAGGTCACAATGATAATCCCGTGGGCAGCAATTACCCTTGCCTACTTCACCACTGCCACACTGCTAGAACAAGGGCTTCAGGATGTCATCGCATCTCTTTAGTGACATTTTAGGCAAGTGTTACAGGGACCTTGGTGATACCTTGGTCTCCAGACATCTCACAGCAGCTTTTAGCCTTTAGGTGGATATGCAAAGACCCTTGAAGAAGAGGGAGGCAAGAGGTAAGAGACTATTACTCCTTAAGAAAAGGATAAAGAAAAAAAATGTCATCTGATATCCTATTCAACCTGACTTTTTTTCTTTTGCTCCCTTTTGTTGAGGAGCTTCGCCTAGATATTTGCATTCTGAGCCCAGCAGATCCTGCCAGTGCACAGTTTTAAGGAGAGGTGATTCAATCCCAAGAAACACCCACAAGCTAGGAAAAGCAGCTCATTCTTTCTTTAAAAATTCATACCTTCACACTAACAGCTGCCTCAAATGCACTTCAAAGATACTCGCTGAAACACTGGTTCTTCCCTTTGAGCTACGCCTAAAGCAAATCAGAAATGGCTGGAGAGACAAGAAGGCTGCTTTGCTAGTGCCACTCACAGCGCCAGGGAGACTTTCAACCTTACTGGCTCCTGTAATAAAGGCGCAGGAAAACAAGCTACATCCCTCTCCTTGTTTGGTTCTTTGGTTCAATGCCGATCTGGAAAAACAAACGCATGGCTTATTATTATCTCATTGAATTCCATCGTAAGCAGGGCGGGATGAAAACCAAGAAGGAAAAGAGGGCTTTAGGAATCGTTTAGACCCCAAGTTTATCCCCCCTCTTTTGTCCAACACAAAACCTGGCCAGGCAGCTTCTAAATTCACAATAGCGTCACAGGGCTCAGCAGGTGCTTCCTGATTTGCTTTCTGTATTCCAAACGCTCTTCTGGAGGTGAATGTGTTTGATTCTCAAAATAACTCAGAGGTGGGACCTACTAGGAGTTCCACTTTGCAGTTCTGGAAACTGAGGCAAGACTACATGCACGGTAAGTGTGAGAGGCCAGATTGAAATCCAGACCCTCCGACTCCAGAGTGCACACAAGGAGGGAAACAGGGCACTCTTCACGGAGGCAAGCACCGTGAGCCTGGGAGAAGAGTATCATCAGACAAGAAGGAAAACAACAGAAGACTCAGGAAAGGAAAGAGCCTTGTGACTGATGAGGGAGCATAAGGCAAGCTGAGAGCAAAGCACAAGCTGATACCCCGCAATTCCCCCCACCACCCCCAAGGAATCTGTGTGACATTCCTCAGGCACTCCCTAGGAAGAAAAAACAAATGGTTAACTTCTAGAGATTACAGTACCAGCAGACACTAGTCTCCCTCAGTTCAAAGATGTCTTAGTGATTTACAAGTAAAAAGCATTCTTATCAATGACCTACCTTCCCAAAGGAAATATAGACAAAATTAAACGTCCTTATAATCTGCAGCCCACTGATAAATATTTGAGACAGACAGAAGCTTTCCACAGTCTTAACCTTAATATGCCTTGCTAGAGGGAAAAACAACCTCAACTTGACAATGGCAAGGCCTCCAGAATCTCGAAGGTCCTCTATAGCATATGAAAGTTCTTTTGAAAACCTCCCTTTTCCTCATCTCCCCCCAGCTCCTAAGCATAAAATCGGCCACCCGCCCCCACCCAACCCTGGTACTGCTGCTCTTTCTGCCCAGGGGTTGGTCCCCGTGCTTTCAATAAAACCACTTTTTGCACCAAAGACGTCGCAAGAATTCTCTCTTGGTCATCCGCTCCATACCTCACCCCATCGAACCTCACTCTCCTGAGAGCTTTTTCTGTATCCTTGCTTAATAAAACTCTATCGCTTTACTCACTCTCCTTTGTCTGTGAGATTCATTCTCCGACTACATGAGATAAGGACCTAGTTCTCCCGCTCCTAGACCCTCTTACAGATTCAGACGAATAGACGTAATTTGGCTATTTTAAGGGCCACAGAAGCTGATGAAAAGTAGGAACTCCTTCTCTAGAAACAGACATGCGCGTGCACACAGACACAGACACACACACTTGCAGATAATTTTAGGGGGTTCATGCCTGGAAACCTTCCCCAGACCATCCATTAATAATAGCCTTTTATCTAAGGAAAAATTTCACAAAACTCAGTTTAAGTGCCTCGCATTACTGTTATAGCATTTAAAGGAAATAAGTTAAACTGTGAGCATAGTTTTGGGAAGATAACAAATACATAATCATGAATTATTAGCATTTTAAGAAATTATTATTTTGGCATCATTTACCTAAGAAGGTGGGAACTGTGCAATATATTTTATAGTCTGTTTATGGTCCAGCGGAACCATATTCTCCCAAATCCCTAACGACTACCATATGAAGAGGAAACTTTAGCTAATTCAAAAACTAACACGATATGAGGTTTTGTTTTTTTTTATTTCTTTTTAGATCATGTGCGAGACATGAACGTTTGGGTCCTTAGCAAAATCAAGACTCAGGTTTCAATAACCTGAAAAATTAATCCTTCGACAGCTCCATTTTCCTACCTGTGGAGATAACTCATAGCTAAATATCAAAGGTGCTGTTTAAATATGCCTAAAATAAAGGGTTTTTTAGTTGAATGCTTCAGGGGAAAATGATTAAAGTATTTGTTTTGTTATTGTCTCCCTTCTCTAATCAAGCTGACTCCTCTCATTTCCTTGGTTTGCCAGACAGATACTCAACTCTGAATGTTTTCCTCTTCTTTTGCAACTCAGCTTTGAAGGACTTCAATTGCGAGCTTATTTTAATTGCAAAGAGAATGCAACAGGATCTGGGCGCTAACTGATGGTTCTACAACACGCTATTAGCAATAAACTAAGCAGCTCTGCATTTGCATTTTAAAATCCTGCCTGAGCTATGATCAAAGCTGCCCTGCATCCCAATTTTCTCAGGATATATTTAGCACCACTCAGCCTTACAAACAAGTATTCTTGTCCTTGCTTCGTTCCTCCCTGACCTTGCCTTTTTCCTTGGCTGCTGCACTCCCTCTGCGCCCCCTCCTCAGTCCCTCCCCCACACACTAGGGCGATCTCATTAAAACCAGGCCTCCGCTCCACCTGCTTTCCCTCTGGCAAAGGCAGCTCTGGTGTGTGCCGAGTGGGAACCTAAGCGGAGACCCTTGCTACCCAGCAGCGTGCTGAAAGCTTATTAGTGATTTCTGCTTTTAGCTCCCATCAGACATGGGCCAGGAGTCTCTCCTCCCACACTTGGGTCTTTAATCACGTCGAAGGAGGGGAACGTGCCTAGTGGCAGTCCTGGCGGTGAAGGAAACAAATGGAAAAGGCTGTGCATGAAGCTGGTCAGTCGGGGCTCCCGTGCTCCTCCAGGGAACAGGGATGCCAGGGAGAAGGCAGACTGGGAAGTAGACAGATTCCTTGGGGCCCTGCATCTGGACCTCCTGCAGAGCTGCCTTTTTGGTGTTTTTAAGGAGGACCCCAGTGCTCTGCTCTTGAGAATGAACAGTCTCTATGCTGAGGTCAGAATCTTTGGGTTTGGTCTGTGAGTTGTGATTTAAAAAAAAAAAAAAAAAATCAACAACCTGTCACTCTCCTGCTTTACAGTCTGCAAAACACGGTGTTCAGCATCATGAGGTACTTCAGGTTTTGATTTTTGCCCTGAAGGAGATTTCAATCCATTTGATGAGACAAGACGAACTCAGTCAGAAGTTATAAATGAGCAGGAGGGTATGTAATTAAGTGACTAATGCTGGGGTAATAAACTCCACAGTAGTTCAAATCAGGGAAAAGGCCAATACTTTTTATTCAATTGACATTTCCTGGTACAATGTTTTTGTAGGCTAGAAAAAATTGCCTGTGTAGTCTAATGAAAAATGGATATTTGAAAGTAAGAGAAAGGTGAAGCAAGTAATAGCAAAAAAAGAATGGTCTTTGATTAAAAGGAACATAATCCCTTAAGTCACACCGAGACAATTAGGAAGTACTGCTAAATCCAGTCACTCTTTTGGTAAGCCTTCTTTGTGTCACATATTCAGGATATAAATAAAAGTAAGATATATTCACGTTTTTGAGGAGCCCAAAGTTCCTGCAAATCCTTAATTTCAATACAATATAATGTAACAGAAATGAAAAATTTCTTTTAAAATGTACTATGGAAGTACATCGTTTTATTTGGCAGAGACCTTAGGTTAGAGAGTGAAGAATCCTAAGGTTGAAAGGATGGATTTAAGGTGATACAAAGGAAGTCGATGTTCATCTAGGTCAGAGTTGCTTATCCCTGCACCACTGACATTTTGGACCAGATAACTGTGTGGGGAGGGAAGTGGGGGTGGACTGTCCCGTGCACTGTGTTTTACCACATCTCCAGCCTCTCTCCACAAGGTGCCCGCTGCACCACCACCCTCCCATTTGTGACAACCACACATGTCTCTGGACATTGTCAAAGGGCTCCTAGGAGGCACTATCGCCAGGTGAGAAGCACTGATTGAAGATGTGAGCATATTCACCTTTGATAATAAAGAACATTCTGAGAATGAAGGCCTATGCGTTGAAGTAAGAAATTCCGAACTTAGTCCAGCTAGGCAGGAATTAATGATGTAGTTTCCTGCTCTCCTGTCAGAGACAGTGCTCTTTGTATTCCACCTGTGAGAATGCAAATTAGTATAACTTCTATAGTAAACAATGCTAATACTTGTCAAAAATACAAGGTCACATACACACTGACTCAGCAATTCCACATTAGGAGGTAACCTTATGGGTAAAATAAATAAATGTACTTATCGATGTAGGTACATGGCTATTCACTGTATGAAATAAAAGACTAGAAGCAATCTAGAAGTTCACTAATAGGGAGAGGGTCAGTTATAGAAATTATGGTACTTTCATATAATGGTATACTAAGCACTCATATTTAAGAAGGGAAAACTCTTTATGTATTCATATAGAACAATCTCCAAAATAAATTAAATAACAAACACCCAGCGATAATTAAAAAAAAAAATCTTAAGATACAAAGCAGTATGTTTAATACACATTTGTATTAAGAGAATATATTTTGCTTGTCTATACACCAAATATCTCTGCAAGGGTAAGAAATTGCTATCAGAGGAGGGGCACTGGGTGCCTGGGCGACAGGATACGTGGAAAGACTTCACTCTATAGCCGTTGCACTTCTTGAATTTTAAACTATATAAATGTATTGCCTATTCAAAAATTAAAAAAAAAATAAAAGCACACTTGCTGAAGCTTTTCTGCCAGTGGTGATGGATTTATGCTGGTCGATCCTTCCACACTCAGTCTGCCTTTTGTTATTCAAGCAGGTTAGCCTGGCCATGAAACTAGTTAAAGGAAACCATAATTTCCTTATCTATCCTGACTATCTACAAGCTCCAAGCTAGGCAATGTAATTATTTTTCAAAGTCAACAGCTGAAAAAATGCTTTTTATAAAGTGATGCCTGTTGGGCCACCAAAAAAAAAAAAGTTTACTTAAGTTTCTTTTGCCAGACTCTCTGACTCCTGTTTATCAGCTGATTTCTTTTTCACCCTCCTTCCTAATGCTGGTAACTCTAGCGGCTGGTTCTCAAATTATATACATCCCTCAGACAATAAATCCCCCAAGAATGGCCTAGTGCCAAATTCTACGAAATTGGGTCAAAACAGCGATTAAAATGATTTATTTATTTTGTCTATATGATGAGAACTGTAAATGGAAAAATATAAGGTTTAGAATACATATTTTAAAAGCTATTTTTTTAAAAGATTTTATTTATTTATTTGACAGACAGAGATCACAAGTAGGCAGAGAGGCAGGCAGAGAGTGAGGAAGGGAAGCAGGCTCCCTGCTGAGCAGAGAGCCCGATGCCATGCGATGCCCTGAAGCCGGCTGGATCCCAGGACCCTGGGATCACGACCTGAGCTGAAGGCAGAGGCTTCAACCCACTGAGCCACCCAGGTGCCCCTAGAATACATATTTTAATTGCCAGTTACCAAGCCCACCTCTTCAAATGCCACCAGGCTTGAATGGATCGTATCTCGCAGCAGGGCAATGTCAGGCCACCTTACCTGCTCTTGATCGATCCATTCCAAAAACCCACCCTCCACTTGCTGCTAATGTTATCTTTCTTTAAAACAAACATACAGGTATGAAACCTGTCCATGCAAAAGAATTTAATGGTTCTCCACTATCTGTAAAATAAGATACACTCTCCTCAGCCCAGTTTAAAAAACTGTCCTTCATTCTCTGATTCATGTCCCTCTTAAGACCGGTGAACTCTCTCATTATCACTCGCCAGACCTTGTATGGTACTTTTCTTCCAAAAGTTTCAAAGAAGGTTTATCTTCATTTTTTTCCAGAGGAGGAAACTGAGGCTCCGAAAAATCCAGCTCACCCACGTTGTTTGCTTAATAAGTGGAAGAGTTGGAATTCAAAACCAAGTGAGTCCGATTCCCAAATTCTATTGCCTCCAAGATGATGGGAATGGGAGGTAAAAAAGAACTCATTATATATGCAGATAAAAGAGAAGACAGTAAGTGAGTAAATCTGAAAAGCACTTCTGAAAGATAATTCCTCCCTAAGACCTTCTCTGATAATACAAACCAAAATCAACTATCAAATCTCTCATCTCCTGTAGCCACTTGTTTCTTGTTTTACTGACCTCAGGGAACGGAGGACATTTTGCCTCATTCTTGGTTCTCCAGGCAGGAGGCACAGCCCCTGCAAAGGCAGAAGCTTGGGAAGAGTGAAGAGTTCAGCCTGACAGCTGGAGCTGTGTAGGAGGGGAGATTAGAGAAGGAAGGTGGAGGGGCGGGGATCACACAGGGCTTCTTGAGGTCTTTGTGCATGTGTCTGTCACCCTCTCAGGGAGGTCCTTCTAGAGGAAGCTACTGTTAAATTGCAAGTCTTCTGACTTCTACTGTCTCTTTGAAAGTTTTACCATGCTTGCTTACTGTGTTGTTTTTTTTTCATAACACTAATCACCTTTTAAAGTACTGAAACATTTACCCACATATCGTGAGTATCGTATATTTATTGACTGTTTTCTGGACATGCGGACTGGAATGCAGGCTCTAAGAGGGCAGCACTTTTTATCTACTTTTGCTCATTTTCTATACCTAAAGTACCTAGTGAAATGAATGGCCCATAATAAGCTCTCACAAACACGGATTGAATGAATGAATGTTGCCTTCTGCATTTTAGCCTACCTTCATCATATGCCATAGTTTCTATGATTTTCATTTAGTTTCTACTAGAATTTGAAGATAGATTTTGCCTTGAAGACATATATATACAGCGTAGGTAACCAAATATTCTGGATATTCTGGAGGAGGAGTCTAGTTAAAAATACTGAGTTATATTGCCATCATAAGTATTCTTATACATGCTTCAATTTTCATTTGAGATGTGGTCTTAACAAAAAGGGACACACAAGATATGTATATATCTTTTGTTCTTTTTTCCTGTTGGCTAATTTAGACAACAAATTCTACTCCTCCAAAGATAACTACTGTGTACAGAGATTGACATCTTCTTATTCCAACCCTAGATGGGGTACATCTTATTTGGGGGCTTGTAAGTAACTGATTACAATGTCTCTTTTTGCTTAAAATACTGAGAAGAATATGTAATATATAAACAAATTAATAGAAAAATACCAAGTGCTAAACACAATTGTTTCAGATATGTCTTTCCAACCTAGAGAATACTTTTATTTCCTCTTCAGATCTTTTTTGAACATTTAAAATATCTTAAAACTCTGTGATGAATTCACTAAGGTAATAGTGGCTAGGAACATATGCTCATACTAAAATCCCAGGTTACTATTTCGTACAAGTTTAAATGTTAAAAATGTTGCCTGATTTCCAAAAACATTCCAGCTGATGCTTATTGACTATACTATTATTGGACCAACCTTCCTTCCTTCCCTTTTCCTTCCTCTTCTCCCCTGTTCCACCTTTTTTTTAGTTGGTATAAATCTGATTTATTTGCCAATATTTTCGAATAAATCACATAGCAAGAAAATAATATGTTGCTTTTCATTACTTATATTGTAACCACCTTAAATACTTTGTAGCCAAAATTGTAAGACATGAAAATTTTTAAAAAGTTTCCTAGGTGAAGCTGGCAAGTCTACGGCGTTAAGAACCACCATATTATATCATAACATCTTCAGGTAAATTCAGGCAAAACACCATATATGCTTATTTAACTGGCAAAGATTAAAAATAATGTTTGATGTTTGCAAGGGTGGGGTGAGAATGGCATTCTCAGTCATGTTATAGGTGCACAAATTGATGAAGAACACTGCAAATATCTATATTCTTTGGACCAATTCTCCCAGGAATTGAGCCTAAGAAAGCAAACAAAATAACTGGTAAGGGCTTATGACCAAGAAGTTTCATTGCAGGGTTGTAAGCAGAAGCTCTCCAAACAACCTCCACCTAGTTGATGAGCTTTTACTCCCAGTCTAAGATTTACTGATGGAGCTCATGACTCATGGAACCTTGGCAGCTGGTGAGCCTGCCTGTTTCTGCTCCTGTTACGCTCAGTAACAGGAAACTGAGAGTCAGTAGCTTCCTTGAACTTGGTTCATACCAGTCATCCTTGTTCTCGTCACCACATCATTTGACGATACTACATTTTAAAAAGGTGAAACAGGAGTGCAGAAGTGTTTTGTTTATTTGAAACTAAGTTGAATGCTTTGATAAAAACCTGACAAAGGTGGGTCGCTAAAAAAATTTAGCTGTTGAATTAGGAGTGAGTGAGACAACTGTGAAAGAGGAAAGCAATTATAAATACTTAACATTCTTATTCTTAATTAGGGATATTTGCTTTACTGTAAAAACTGAAGTAGAAAAATACTGAGGGTCCATGACGAATTTTTTAAGAAAGAGGGTATATAACTCCAACCAGTGGTTCCATTCTCAAAGAAAATATCTGCCCTGTGTCCAAAGGCTAGTGAATGATGCAAATTCAAATGTTTTAAGTTAGAAGAAAAATCTTAAGAATACATGTATTGTTTTTATAATCCCTCATTTTTCTCTAATTGTTGATCAATTGTTTCAACAAATTATGATGCTACGGACTACAAGAAATATACATCTAATATAATATGCAGAAAATACATATGTAGGAAAAATATTAGAAGGAAATATACTAAAATATAGGGGGCTGATTTATGGTGGGATTATGGGTGATTTTTGAAACTTTATTGTTTTGTATTTTTATTTTTTTTTAAAGATTTTATTTATTTATTTGACAGACAGAGATCACAAGCAGACAGAGAGACAGGCAGAGAGAGAGGAGGAAGCAGGCTCCCCGCTGAGCACAGAGCCCGATGATGCCAGGGCTCAATCCCAGGACCCTGGGATCATGACCTGAGCTGAAGGCAGAGGCTTTAACCCACTGAGCCACCCAGGTGCCACTGTTTTGTATTTTTAAAACCTTGTAAATGTAGTCTTATTTCAGTGGTGTAAAATGTAGCAAAAAATGTAAGTAAGAATGGAGAAACAAGATTCCTACCAAATTGGATCCCAACGCTCCAAGGTTTCACATTTTATAATCTGTGTTAAATCTCTGAGCTTCCCTTGCTAAGAATATTCACAGTGCAGAAGGTGGGAAGGTTGTTCCTCCCTGAAGCTGCACGTCTAGATCTTGTTTTATCTCAATGTTCTCTCTCGGTTTTCAGATATTACACCTGCTCTCTGACTAACCCAGTTCTGCATGAGTCCCAAGTACATAATTAGACTCCAGTAGGTGTGTGGGAAGAAATCTAGGGTTAAACTTGCTCCGCTAAGGTAGTCCTGTATGTTGCTGCTTTAGAGGACTTAACCAGCTTTAGAAGGTCAACAATCACCCTGACCTAAGGCACGTGATGGCTCTGATTCCAGAACATTAACATGCCTTTTCTGGGAGTTGCTTATCACTGCTTCTCATTGGTCCTTGACATTCTTTCCTACCGGCCCCAGTCAGTCTCTGGCGTCTGGTTTAAGCCATTTAGATGCCATGGTTATTTCTTTTCTACTTCTGGCTTTAAGAAGTATTATCTTCCCTGTTTTTTAATGTCTGTAAAGGCTCCATGCTTTGACCTTGAATGACTGGGGAACTTTGAGCTGTACAGGGGGAAGGAATTCAGAGAAACTCACAAAGAGGCGCAGATATGGGGAGAATATACCATCCGTTCAGGGAGGGCAGGGGTTGTCCTGGAAGTGTAAACCGGTGTTCTCATAGGCAGGGGAATCACTGAATATATTTAACAGCTACTACACACCTAGATGTGCCTGACTTACCAGTTGGGATGCTCTTTGTGAAGCAACTGGTACGGAGTTTTATACAAGGGGCTGCTAGGAACTAAAAGCTATGGATGTTAGATCAGCTGAGACTGGAACGTCTTAATGGCATTGTTAACAGATCTGCGCGTTTTGGTAGGTGGTAGGTGTAACTACATGACTTCCAACAGGCCCGTGAAGCAATTAGGAAGTTCATAAAGGAATCAGGTTTTGATGTGTACTGACCAGCAAGGAAGAGTCCACAGGTAAGGGGATCAGTTATGAGGCTATCGCTGAGGTAAGGAGGAATTCGTCAATGTTGTTAGAATAAAGAGGGATATGAAATTGATGGGTGAGATGGCACTGGAGTTGGCATGAAGAACATCAGGCTAGGAAAAAAAATCAAGGATGATTCCAAGATTTCAAATCAGTGATAAGGAGAATGTTGGGGGAGGCTCAAAACAGGAAATAAAGCTGGACTAGATTCCAAAAGGGTGGCTGTGTGGAGGTTGGGTGAATGGCAGGCAAGGGGAGCTTCCTCCACTCTCACCACTGCCTTCTCTCTTTCTCCAGCTCACTCCCAATAAACATATAATCCAATAAAAATAGTGCATTTAATATGCAGCTTCTGTTTCCAATTATGTGGGTTCTGCAATTCCCTTTTATTTTATTTTTTTAAGATTTTATTTATCTATTTGACAGAGAGAGATCACAAGTAGTCAGAGAGGAAGGCAGAGAGAGAGAGAGAAGAGGAAGCAGGCTCCTTGCCAAGCAGAGAGCACGATGCGGGGACTAGATCCCAAGACCCTGAGATCATGACCCAAGCCGAAGGCAGAGGCTCAACCCACTGAGCCACCCAGGCGCCCCTGCAATTCCCTTTTATATAAAAAGTCAGGAACCAGGGCACCTGGGTGGCTCAGTGGATTAAGCCTCTGCCTTGGCTCAGGTCATGATCTCAGGGTCCTGGGATCGAGCCCCACGTCGGGCTCTCTGCTCAGCGGGGAGCCTGCTTCCCCTTCTCTCTCTGCCTGCTTCTCTGCCTACTTGTGATCTCTCTCTGTCAAATAAATCAATAAAAGGAGCCATTACTAAGGTGTGTGAGCAATGAACAATGGAAATTGGAGGCTTACAGTCCGAGTATGTTGGAGCTGCCCACACGAGTGGTTGTGTTCATCTCTTTCCTACTCTGGGTCACGAACATCATATAGGTAGCCTGAAATTGGCCATAGAGGGAATATTTACACTATAGAAATTGGCAAACTGCAAATCTGGATGTTTATCCCCCAGAGAGCCTGTTGTTGAATATTTCGTGCCTCGCTTAAGCAATGGGCTAGGAAATATTTTTAAAGTGAAATTTTATAAAAGCTCTTAAATGATTACAAGGCAACATTAAAAAAATATCAGGGTTCCTGGGTGGCTCAGTGGGTTAAGCCTCTGCCTTCTGCTCAGGTCATGATCCCAGGGTCCTGGGATCGAGCCCCATGTCGGGCTCTCTGCTCCGTGGGTGGGCCTGCTTCCTCCTCTTTCTCTGCCTGCCTCTCTGCCTACTTGTGATCTCTGTCAAATAAATAAAATATTAAAAAATATATATCAGCTGGAAGGAGAAAGAAGAGCAGCACATATGATTTTTGAGGTATGCTTGCTATACATGGGTATTAAGGTTCATGAAAGGTGGGATGGTGGGATTTATTCCCACCCCAGAGGGATCTCTGAACATTTCTAAGTTAGTCACTGGTTCCCAGAGGGAAAAACTTCTAATTTCTCAAACACTATTTAATACTCTGGCACAAACTATGTTTTTCAAAGATGACCACTGTGGGTGCTTCCTGCTCTCATACTCCCTATTGCAACGGTCCTACTGGATTTCCTCTACAAATCTGGTTAATAATTCAACTGAGCAATAATGAATTTTTTTCAGCAGGCTAGCATGCTGAATGTGTGAAGCGATTACTAAAGAGAAAATCACCTCAATACTGTCTACTACTAACCTTTTTCAGGGTGCCTTTCTGGAATTAGGTCTCTTAAAATGTCCACCCTACCCCAATACAACCTCAACTTCTTGGTCTCCTCCTCCTCCTCCTCTGAAAGGCTACTGTAGTTTGTAGTCACTTTTCTTAAAATGAATGATTCTAATATTAATTCCCCAGCTGTGAAATTTATTACAGAAATTGTTATTTAGAGCCGACAGGATACAAGATAATGCCTGAATGACATTTTGGTTGGATTAAGGTTAAGATACCCATTATTTAGAACCATATTCTCCTACCCAGGGCAAAATGCAGTTCTTCAAGCCTACTCAAGTATTAGGAAAAACAACAACGACACACTGTGCAATAGGGATTCCCATTTATTCCCAAGCAAATTATTGGGTTCTACAAAAGAATCTCGTCTCTTGCTATGTGGTTTGATACATAATTGGTATTCAAAAATGTTTCTGGAAAGAAAGGAATATTTTTCTGTAGCAGCAGAGTTCCACTGCACGAAGCTTGAAACAAATATTTGAGGAACAATGGGAATAAATGTCCCTTTTGCTTAAAATTAAAACACTGTTTTAGAACTATCAGATAATTTTGAGCATTTGTTCTTTCTCTTAGTCATCTTGAATATCCTTATTTCTCATTTAGAGAGAAAGTATTTCACAAGATTTGTTGATTAATTACCATTTTAAAATTACCAAAATAGAACAGATAGTGACATTAAAAAGTTAAAAGAAGTGAAGACGGGGAGGTGGTAAATATATTCACCATAAAAAGGACAAAGGAGTGGGAGAAATATGGATAGAGTGGTTTCTCCTTATCCAGTGGGGAGAGCATAGTTGGCTTCCCAGGGATGAAGAAGGTGGATTAATACTGAGACTTCTGAGATCTACATAAAATCTGGTAACTAGCTAAGTCTCCCTGTGATTTGCTTTTATGCTAAGGAAACAAAGGTGAGTTAACAAGAATGAAATAACTTACCGAAATTGCCAGACAAATGTAGTATTTCATTGACTCTAGGAATACAAATGGTTTATCTACTCTTATTCTTGCAAACACTTTGTTTTTCCTGTATGTATTTCACCATATTTGGCATTTTTAGATGTTTGCTTACCATGGCATCCCTCCTACAAATCTCATGCATGATGGTACATACAGGAGAAATAATAACTAATCATGCATATTGCTAAGGGCCAAGTGAATGAAACGAAACATGGGAGTACAATGCAGATGGTATAACTAGGTACAGCTTGGAAAGATGTGTGCATTGCAGAAATGGCAGCTGAGGGAGAAGGCAACAATTACAGAGGCTCCAATCCTCAGGGATAGGTACAGTGGTCAGACTGTGAATCAAGAGGACTTGACTAATATTATGAATACATTATGCCAACCTAAGGAAAGATGAACTGTTGTCTTGAAGAGTGTACACTCCATCATATAGATTAGTGATGTGTTACTGATGTGGAACTGTATTTTATTGAGCACTTGCTATGCTCCAGCTTTTCCTATGACCTAAAGACTTCATAAGCATTATCTCATTTAAAACCCACAATAATCTTATGAGGTAGGACTCATTTAACTCACATTTTATAGTTGATGAAGCTCAGGAAATTTAGTTAACTTACCTAAAGTCAATAGCTAATAAGCAATACCACTGATTTCAGAGTTCACATTCTTTCAGCTCTCAGAAATGCTAGAGCAAGGAAGGAAGTGCAGAAGATAGGAATGGCAGCACAAAGACCAGCTGACAGAATGTGGGAAATATGGGATATATTAGGCCAAGAGGGGTAAAGAAGACGAACAACTGGTTAAAACAATAGTGTGGACAAGCAGTGAGAATGGAAGAGGAAAGAGAAAAACATGGATGCAGCACGTCTTCTGAAGTAAGAATCACCGGACTTGGACTTCCTGCTTAGGGAGGATTATGGAGAAAACAAGGACCTGGTGCTGGTGGGAAGACTGTAAAAATTGTTTTAATAGAAGACTTAAGCAAGTGGATAGAAAGGGAAGACAGTAGAGTCACAAATGGCAATTGCTGGTGTTGGGTGTTGAGATGGGTCATGTCGTACCACACCACATACACCTCTACTGACCCCATAAGGAATCCTCTTTCAGTTTTATGGTCAGTCATACCGTTGTGGTGGTCATGATAATGATAGCACTTACAATTTTAAGACTTATAAAAATGAGGGCACCTGGGTGCCTCAGTTGGTTAAGTGACTGCCTTCAGCTCAGGTCATGATCCTGGAGTCCGAGGATCCAGTCCCACATGGGGGCTCCCCGCTCAGCGGGGAGTCTGCTTCTCCCTCTGACCATCCCCCCCCTCACACCCTCTCTCAAATAAATAAAATCTTTTTTTTTTTAAATAAGATTTATAGGGGCGCCTGGGTGGCTCAGTCGTTGAGCATCTGCCTTTGGCTCAGGTCATGATCCCAGGGTCCTGGGATAGAGCCCTGCATCGGACTCTCTCCTCAGTGGGGAGCCTGCTCTCCCTCTCCCCCTCCCCCTGCTTGTGTTCCCTCCTTGCTGTGTCTCTCTCTGTCAAATAATAAATAAAATCTTTAAAAAAAAATAAGATTTATAAAAATAGGATATTCTTTTCACATTCTCTATTATTTTGGGTGTATTCAACTCAAACTTCCATTTGCCCTGATTTTGTCTGGTCCTGTTTTGATGGCATGTTTCTAAATATTTTAAAATAATTGTGGTTAATCAGAATTTTGCTTCAATGGGATATTTAGGATATTATAATTTTTTTCTGTAAACATATCAGCTGTACTAGTGGATTTCAAGCTTTGGGTACGCAATCCAAGATATAAAAAATTATATCACAACCCAGTACAAATGTTCATATCCAAATGCTTAGACCACTAAAATAAAATGTTACTTAGAAACAATACTTATCTTCTGATACTTTCTATTCGATTCCATTCCATTTAAAAATGCTGACTAAAATCTACCAAAATGATGCCATAGAAAGCCACAGATAGAAAAACAGGGAGAGTAACTCAGAGCTCCACAAAAAAGATAACCATGTTTAGCTTGAGCCTCTGGTGCCTAGCACAGAATCTAACAAATAGAGCTTTAGAAATGATGAAAACAAGAAAGAGGGAGGGAAAAACATTTTTTTGGTAGGTCATTTATTTTTCTTAAAATTTTAAAAGATTTTATTTATTTGACAAAGAGAGAGAGAGAGCACAAGCGGGGTAAAGGGTGCAGCATAGGGAGAGAGAACCAGGCTCCTTACTGAGCGGGGAGTCCAACATGGGGCTCGATCCCAGGACCCTGGGATCATGACCTGAGGCAAGGCAGATGCTTAACTGACTGAGCCACCCAGGTGCCCCTATTTTTCTTAATTTAAAAAAGATTTGGTAAATCCACTACATGGCAATTTTACTCAGTTTATTTTATCTGCAAATTCAGTAAATTTTTTCCCAAGTCCTAAACGCAAGTTAATCGATAATCCCAATTATAGTATTGGTCCAATAGTTGCTACAAATTGAGATTTAAATCTCCAGAAGGTCCTGGACCTTGGATGGGAACTATATATGTGGCCATAGGAGCTATAGCCTCTTCGGCAAGCACCACATTCTGGTGACTTCTGTATTTCCCAGTAAGAAACCAGGTAAGCTGTGTGCACGCGTGTGCACGTGCACCCACACATTAGACTATGAGGGTGGGGGTGGAAGGCAACTAATCTAAGAGTAAAACAGTACTGCTGTCTAAGGAGAGAGCTTGAATACAAGACAGGGTTGGCCCTCTGATCTGAATAATACAACAGAAATCGGATATCTAATTTTAAATTTTTACCAGTTATGTCTACATTTTACTATTCAAGATATTATAATCAATAACAAAATAAGAACATCCTGCCTAGAGCCAGGAGCCACCTAACGCTAGATGGAATTAGCACATTCTTTGACCTTTGGTTGTATTTGAGTATCTTGGAATCAGTAGAAAAAGGAGTCAAAACAGAGATAAAAGGCTAAAGGATAACTTTCCTCTTCCTTCGTCAGAACAGATTCCCTGACAGTTGGATAAGATTTGCTCTGGCAGTTTTCTCCCCCAGACAACATGATAATAATTGCATCCACTTTTGGAGGAGGAGTGAAATGTAGCCTTCCTTCCTCCTCACTCCCTTCCTACCAGCTCCGCGAGGAACTGCAGAAAAAATGATTGTGCAACCCCTTCCTTGGTTGTTATTTGTACCTTCCTTAATGAAATAGACCTTTGTTTGCCTTCGTGTTCACGTCACCAGTAATGACAAATTGTGACACCATCACGGTAATGCAATCGGGATCCTAATCAGACTGGTTAATATTTGCAGATACATTTCACAAAGAAACAGGAAAAACAAAACCCCAATCTGTCTGACTGGTCTTAACCGTGGACCAGTTTTATGTAGAGCCCTCAATTCCATAATGAATAATGTCTATAATTAACGTAGGCCAGGCAGACAATTGCAAGAAAAAGTTCTGTGAGCCTTACCTGCCTCAGGAGAACTGAATTCTAGTAAATTCTTGCTTAAATCAGTAGAACGGGGATGAACAGTGTGATCTGTCTTGACACCTAGAACTACCTTGTCCCTGGGCTGCACAGAATATAACATAGAGTATTTTCTGATATTAAACAATGAATTTTGAACACAACAATCATTCTTTCACAAATATTTACTGGTCACCTATTATGCACCAGGTATGATCATGTATAATTATATTTTATACAATTTTTACTTATTCTGCGTATTTTCTATACCTTGATCTTTAGGTCCCTTTAGGAATACTTATTTTAATTCAAGTATTACAGCTTTTGCTAATGGTATTCCAATGTATATTTTAATGCAATCTTTCTTAATTATAGATCCCCTTCATTAATTGCTGTTGCACTAGCCACTTCTATTGCCACCTAGAATTTGGATTTCCTTTTCCTTATTATTTATGTATGCTAAGAGACTAGATGAAAAAGATGCCATTAGCAGTTAGTATCTTTTTGAAATTTTTTTACAACGGAAATAGATACATTTGCTATATCTTTTTTATAGGGCTTTATAAAAATGGAAGGATAGGTCATAATGGCCCATGAAGAGAGGGACAGAAATGAGGTAGAAGGATAAGGAGAAATGAATTATTATTTAATTAACTTTTAAAAAGGGTCCTTTATAGGGCAGAGCTCATAAACGGAGTTGGGCAATATGATTAATTAATTATCAGCAATATGAGGGGAAGGTACAAAGATTTCCCACATACAACTGATAAACCTACATTGACACATCATAATTACCTAATGACAACTGTTTACATTAGGGTTCATTCTTGCCCTTGTACATTCTGTGGGCTTGGTCAAATGTACAATGACATATATTCATCATCATGGTATCATACAGTGTATTTTCATAGTCCTGGAAACCTGGGCTGCACCTGTTTCTTTCTTTCTTCACCTCTTCCCCGCCCCACCAACTTCTGGAAAACAAAGGATCTTTTCACTATCTTCCATTATTTTGTTTTTCGCAAAATTTCAGATAGTCAGAATCCTAAAGGCTTCTTTCACTTAGTAATAGATTTAAAATTCCTCTGACTTTTCATGGGATTTCATTTCTTCTTAGCACCAAGTAATACTCTATTGTCTGGATGTACCATAGTTTATTTATCCATTTACCCACCAAAAGCCAACTTGGCTTCTTCCAAGTTTTGGTAATTATGAATAAAACTTCTATAAACATCCATGTGCAGGTTTTTGTGTGGATATAAATTTTAAACTCCTTGGGGTAAATACCAAACAGTGCTACTGCTGGATTGTATGGTAAAAATCTACCAAATTGTCTTTCAAAGCAGCTGTGCCATTCTGCATTCCCAGCAGCAATGAGTAAGTTCCCACTGCTCCCCATATTCTTGTCAGTATTTAGTGTTGTCATTGTTTTGGATTTTAGCCATTCTAATTAGTGTATGTATAAATTTGCATTTTCCTGATGACATACAATGTGAAGCATCTTCTCTTAAGCTGGTTTGCTATCTGTATGTCTTCTTTGGTGAAGTGTCTCTTAAGCTCTTTAGCCCATTTTTCTGGTTGGTGTCTTCTTGTTGAGTTTTAAGAGTTCTTTGTATATTTTGAATACAGTATTATATCAGATGTATCTTTGCAAACATTTGCAATAATGTCTCTTGTTGATCAAATATCAGTCTGTATCTTGTCTTCTAATTCCTTTGACATTATCTTTTGCATAGCAGAAGCTTTTAATTGTAATGAGGTTCAGCTTATCAGTTCTTTCATGGATGATGCCTTTGGTGTTGTATCTAAAATGTCATTGTTATACCCAAGGTCCCATCTAGGTTTTCTTCTAGGGATTTTGTATTTTACATTTAACATTTAGATCTATGACCTATTTTGACTTAATTTTTGTAAAGGGTGTAAGGTTTGCATATAGATTCGTTTTCCTTTTCTTTTTTTATTTTTGCACATGGATGTCCAGTTTTTCCAGCACCATTTATTGAAAAGACTATCTTTGATGCATTATATTGCCTCTGAAATATAACTGACTATATTTGTGGGCCTATTGCTAGACTCTGACAACACCAATTTTCCTTGATCTATTTGTCTATTCTTTCACCAATATCAGACTGTCTTGATGACTGTAGCTTTATACTAAGTCTTGAATTTGGACAGAGTTAGTTTTCCAACTTTGTTCTCCCTCAACACTATGTTGGCTATTCTAGGTCTTTTGCCTCTCCATATAAACTTTAGAATGAGTTTGTTGATATCAAAATAACTTACTAGGATTTTGAATGGAATTGCATTGAATCTATAGATCAAATTGAGAACTGACATCTTGACAATGTTGAGTCTATCCATGAATATGGAATACCTCTCTAGTTATTCAGTTCTTTGATTTTGCTCACCAAGTTATTAGTTTTCTACATATGGGTATTGTACATATTTAGTTAGTTTTATAGCTAAGCATTTCACTTATTTGGGGTGCTAATGTAAATGACAGTTAATTTTTTAAAGGCTTTATTTATTTATTTGAGAAAGGGAGAGAGGGAGAGATGGAGAGAATGACTGGGAGGGGTGAGGAGCAGAGAGGGAAACAGACTTTCTGCAGAGCAGGGAGCCAACTCTGTACTCCATTCCAGGACCCTAGGATCATGACCTGAGCTGAAGGCAGATGCCTAACCAATTGAGCCACCCAGGCGCCCAATGGCAGTTAATTTCTTTTAAAAAGATAGATAGCTCTCTTATGTTCTCTACAGAAACCACAGTAATCTGTTACACATGAGAAATATATTCTCCCTTCACCCCACCTAAAGCCTTTAAGGATAAAAGCAAAGAAACATAAATGCATTAAAAGGTAAATATGAGTATATTGAAGTGTAAAGAAATGAGGAAAAAGGTTACAGATTATTATCATCAGACATTTGACATAGTACAGTGTTTTCCAGCCTCTTCCCTATTATTCCTGTGATGGGAGTTCAAAGGCAAAGGTATTGTTTCTCCTACCCTTATTTGTGGAGTGGGCATATTGGCTGGGTAGAGCTCTGCCTGCTGAAAATCCAGCAGAAGATGGACTCCTGCAGCTCTAGATGGAACACATAATTAATATTCCCATAGCGGGGGTGCTGGGTGGCTCAGTTGGTTAAACATCCAACTCTTGACTTTGCCTCATAGTCTTGGGGTCATGAGGTTGAGCATGGATTCTCTCTCTCCCTCTGCTCACCCCTGCCCCCTGGACCCTGTGCATGCACACTTTCTCTCTCTCTCAAAAAAAAATTCCCATGGTGGGGATAGGGAGAATATGTTTGTAAAATGATAGCTCACAAGGATAGGTCAAATATGCTTGTTTAGATGGACCTAAATATAAAAATTTTCCATTGCAACAACTTTTAATGTTTTTTGTTTGTTTGTTTGTTTGCTGTTCAACAGTTAATTCTGATATATAAACTTCTCACGTATGTTGGGAGGGGCCTTCAGCTCAAACAAAGAAAATTTCTTCCCCTAGAACCATTCAACTTAGTAGGGGTATTGCAGCCTCAGAAGAGTCCTTCTCCATTACAGTGGCCTTTGAGGCCAAAGCTGGGTTCTGAGAATGGTTCAGGAATTTTAGATCCCAGCCCAAATGGTGACGAGAGTAGCCAGTGTTCCTTTTATTTGTCAGCTAAACCCCTGCGAGAAGTGTCAGATTCTGTCTTTGTGGGCCTTTTGTTTGGGTGAGGGACAGGATGATCCTAGAGGGAGGCAGGTGAGACCTGCAGGCCAGGGGAGGGGCCAGGACCTCCAGAGCAAGCAGTACTGAACTCTTTCCTGATTCAGAACCACTTGTGTTTTGCTTGTGCTGACCCAGATGTCACTGCATGTGGGTGCCTACCTATTATCACTCCCTAATCAGATCTAAGCTTAGCTTTGCCCCTTTTATCATGGAACCTTGTAGAGCCAGTCAACAATACTGACTTTCAGATTATTTGTCTGCAGGAGATTGTCAGGTCTGCCAGGCCCACTGACTCCCAGGCCACCCAACGTGGACATCTTGGTCATTCCAAATTCCTGTTTTCCATTATCTGCCCTTGGGTGTCTGAGGCCCCAGGGTATAACATCTTGTCATCAGTTGCTCATCATTTGACTCATAAAATCCAACCTTCATCACTGGATTCCACCCACCGCCAGACTGTGATCATTGGTAACCTTGATGGATCCAAAAGACTCTGGCTTTTATCTTAGTTGATGTCTTAGCCATCTTCAACATATGCCTCTTTCTTCTTTGAAATACATGCTTTTCATGGCTTCCATGACCCATAGTCTATTTAGTTGTTTGTTTTTTTTTTCCCGTCTTACCCATCTTGAGTAACTTTTGTCCTCAACTCTGAATGCCAGAGTACAGCAGATTTATTCCTTGGCCTTTTCCACTGCCCTCTTTCCTCCCTGGGTGATCATACCTAATCCCACAGCTTTATAACCCACCTTACCCACCTTATCAGTTACCTATTGCTGCAATATTACTATGTCATAAACCACCCTGAAACTTAGTGTCCGACAGCAGTGAGTATTTTCAGAGTGAGAAAATGGAGGCTCTATGAGAAAAATTAACTTCTAGGAGACATAAGTGACATGAGCCTCTAAAACTGCATACTACATTTTCCACAGAACTTAGAACCAGAGAACTTAGAAAGAAACCATCATAGCCACCTCACTTCTATCAACAGCCATTGCCAAACAATCACAAGAGCCTTTAATGTCTCTTGCTAATCTTCTTTATTTGATTTTTAAATGAGAACTTTCATCCACTTGCCATAGCTATAATATATTCAATTTTCCTTCTCTCTTCAACCCACTGTAAATGGCCAATCCCTATAGAATTATTCATTATATATACACATTCTCAAGTTTGGTGTTTCAAAATGTTACTCGTTTGAAATAAAGGAGGTATCCATTAGGATTCCTTGGTAGCACATAGCAATAAATGATCCTGGCTAACTTACAGAGAAGAGAACTTTATTGGAATAATAATAACAAACACCTATCGCATTTACTCTGATTAGCCACTGTTCTACGCACTGGGCTCATTAATTCCTAGAAACCCAAACCCAAGCTGTGTGGCTCCAGATCTTAGACACTACAGCCTACCCAAGATTATGGGGAAGTCAAAGAATGAAAGGGAAGGCTACAAAGGTAGGTTCAGAAGACAGTAGAAACCAGAGTATATCCCTATCATCAGGGAAAGGAATTCTAATTATCCCCCCCAAACACCTGTGTCAGTTAAATGCTCTAGATTCAAAGTCCCGGGAGAGAGACCCAATTAGTCCTTATATAGGAGAGGCAGGGCACCTTAACTGATAGTTATACTAAGGCTGCAGGAGAAGGGGAAAAATCAATTTCCCAAGAGGAAATGGGAGTGTTGTTATAAAAGCAAAAGGAAATTTGGGAGATGTGGGCAGCAAAAAGAAAAAAAAATTGCCCATTACGTGGAGCTCGAAGGAAAGGAGATTTTTATTCATTTTAACAAAAAGTTCCTGGTGGCATTTGTGTGAGATCCCTCGATTCCTTTTAAGAACATGTCCTCAGTAGACAACCTTATTTGGAAGAGAGACCTGTAGTCCTTTCCTGCTACTAGCCCTGCTCCAAGCCCACTTAGAGTTCATGTTCTCCCCCTTGAGCTGGATCACAGAACGGCTGAATATCTATCATCACTGAAACACTTATCCCTAACCCTATGCAGCTATTGGTTCCTATATAATTCCTATATGGCTCTGCCTCTTCACAGTCCAACTTGTTTAAAAGACAGTCTACAGTCCCTATGGCCCCTTCCTGCATAGTTACTCCCCAGTCTATCATCTTGATTCTTCCTTGGTCATTCCTGCATTCTATCAACACTGCCCTTGCTAAAGTCACCAAAGACTGGATTTTGCCAAAACAAATAAACACCTTCTCTCCTTATCTTGGCTTCTCTGCACACAGCATTTGACATTTGGAGCACTCTGTCCTTCTGGAAGCTCTCTTATCTGCGATACGCTCACTTGGTTTTCCTCTTTTCTCTACATAAGTCCTTCTTAATGCCACTCTTTGGTTCTTTTTTCCTCAGCTCATTTCCTAAACATTGGCATTTCCTAGACCTTTTGCTCTTCTCACTTCATGCATTCAACCTGGGGGACACAATTATGTATATATTCATCAATCTCAAATTCACCTCCAGCCAGAACTGGAGACCTCACAAAATTTCCAGAAGAGCAATTCTCCATTTAGAAGTGTTACTGAGACCTCAAATTAGGCATGTCCAAAAACTCATCCACTCTTACCTCTAAGCATATTCGTTCTTCTTAATTATCTCAGCCAGTGTTACCTCCATCTTTTCACTTGAGCTATAAACTTCAAAACCACTCTCGCCTCTCTCTTCTCCTTTCTCACATCTCACTAACCACAATCCTTACAGATCCTTCTTTTTTAAATATGTCCTCTATCTACCACCTCTCATCTAGTCTCCCTACTGCTGGTATAATGTAGACACTTACCATTTCTTGCCAGAATTGTTTTAAGGACTTCCTATATCATCTCTCTGCCTCCAATCTGTACCTTCTTCAGTTTTCCACAGTGCTGCCAGAGAGATTTTTCTAAAATGCAAATATGATCATGTAGCCTCCAGAATTAAAATCCTTCAATGACATCCACATGTTCCATAAGGAAGTTCAAATCCCTATGCTTATTAGCACAGAGGTTCTTTGTGATGAGACTCCTGTTACTTCTGAAGATTCATAACTTGGTTGGATCCTGAGCATTTCAATCCAACCATTAAGAAGGGTCTGTGGTTGCCCAAACATGTCAAGAGCTTCTCCATCTTCATCCATACTGCTTCCTGTATCTTGAATGCCCTCTATACTGGGTTGAACACTGTCTCCTAGAATTTAGGTCCACCTGAAACCTGTGAATGTGACCTGACCTATAAACATGGTCTTTGTAGATATAAACCAGTGAAGAGGAGGTCATCCTGGGTTAGAGTGGGTGACTTGTGTCCTAAGAAGAAGGAAATTTGGACACAGAGACACACAGCTGGTGAGGTCCTGTGAAGACACAAGCAGAAGTTGCAGAAGTGCATCTACAAATCAAGGAACACTGAGGATCGCTGAAAACCATCAGAAGCAAGGAGAGAGACGTGGGATAGTTTCTCCCTCAGAGTCACTGGAAAAAACCAAGCCTGCTGACATCTTAATCTCAGACTTCTAGTTTACAGACCAGTGTGAGGATAAATTCCTATTGTTTTAAGCCACATAGTTTGTGGTATTTTATTATGGTGACTCTAGGAGACTAATATACCCTCCCTACTCTTTCTCCCTTGCTAACCTCAATTCAGCTTAGCATCTCTTTGGCAAGCATTCCTTGTGCTTTCTCACCCTCAAGCCTTGGATGTCTTTCTACTGTTTTCCCACTGCACCTGTGCATATCTCTGCTATAACGCACTGCTATGCTGTCATTGATAGGTTTTTGTGCCTTGTGTTTTCTTGGTTAGGTGATAAGCTCCAGGAGCACTGAGAGGCTGCCTACCTGGCAGCCCCAGGATCCTGCGGGGTACTGGCAAGAAAAAAAGTGTGCAGTTAACATTTAGTAAATGTTAACATGCCTTGAAAGAAGTGTGGTTTCGTTTCCTTCAAATGGAATATTACAAATCATCAAGTAGAGAGGATATAAGTAAATGGGAAAAATAAGATTTCACATAAGGCCAACAAGGTGTAATGAATTGATAATGAAATTACTTTAATATGAAAGAAGAGCTGTTTGTATTACTGAAGGTAATTTTATTCACTAGTGCCGAGGAGAATTGTGTCGTTATCTCAAATTATGAATGATTTGCTCGCATTTTTTACTAGAAGCTGACTAGCAGCTTATAATAAGAATAAATATCATATGAATATCTAAGTAACAGAACTATCCTTCATAAACAATAAAATAAATGGAAGTCCAGAAGCTTGACATCATGTCTGACCATCCCGCAGTTGTGGTCTCCCGCCTGCTTCAGTGGTGTAAATTCCTTATTGGGTAAACCCACATGTTTATAGGAGCTCATGAGGGAAGGATCCATCCACAGTATGTAGGACGCTAGCCTGACTCTTACTTGTCAGAAAGGTTGGCACTTTATTCACTAAAAATGACCTCTTCATGGCCTGAAGTGACTTTGTGGGCTCTCGCCACTTTGTTATTATGGGAATTTTAAGTCAGTCTCAGCATTTATGTGACAGACCTCACAAATATGTGGAAGTTTGACTAATAAAGATGTGAAAATCTGGACTCTTTTACTTTCATGAATTCATTAATCTAATTATTTGCCATACATACAATTATAGTTCCCTCAGAAGGTAATGCAGGCCATTTTTTTTCCCCTAAAAGTGGTAAGAACATCAGCCACATCTATTCTGGCCTCAGAGGACCACCTGTGATTAAAATGAACAAAGAAAGGTTGTCAAGGGCTTTAGCATTTTGACTAGGAGAAGGCTAGGAGAAGAGATTAAAGTAGGGCCTTCACAATAGTTACTTTTCTTATTCACTCAACTGTTATGCAGCTAAACAAAGGGCCTGAACTACCATGAAACAGGCTACATATTTTGGCCATGTCAGCTGGTTTAACACAGACGAGTGATGGGCCTGTGGTAGGTACCAGACAGGCAGAGAGCCGAGCAAGACACAATCCCTGCCTTCAGGGGCTGGCATCTGCTGGGGTCAAAGGCAATTCCAGTGCCAGAAATTTCAACAGTAACAAAGGAGGGGAATGACTCCATCCATCTTGTGCGGTCAGGGAAGGCTTCCTGGGCAACCTGCGGAGACTTGCGACGATACTGAGAAGGAAAAAGCATCCGAAACAGTGTAAATAATCCCACAGATCATGGGACACACAAGATGGGCTTTGGGAATTGCTGCAAGTTTAATGAAGAGTGAGGAGGAAGGAGAAATAGCAAGGCATCAGGCCTGAAAGGTGGAAATAATGTTATTTAGGTGTATTTTATATAGTGACACTTGAACATGTATACTAACTCATTAATTCACTCATCAAACATTTATGGAGTAGTTGCTATGTCCCAGGCATCGAGGATATAGTCGTGAATACACCAGTCTTCCCCTTCAGGAAGCTCTCATCTAGAGGCAGAGGCAGAAACCTAAAGGATTGATTGGAAACCAGCTAGCAGGCCCCTTGAAAGAGGAAGGGACAGGGTGTTCTGCGAGCACAGTGTTAGCGCATCTGAAGGAGTTGCCACCCAGGGCCTCTGAGTGGAAACGACAGCAAAACCCTCTCGGGAGCCAAGCAGGAGCTTGCCAGTGGGAAGGACGGGGCACTTCAGGCACACATGAGCAACAACGCATGAGCAGATGTACAGAAGGGAGAGACAGCCTGTGGGAGGAGTGGCTACGGGTGGGGTGGGGTTGGAACAGTAAGTGAGCGTTGCCAGAGCTCCAGATGCAAGGCTGATGACATAAAGCCGCCATCTGTCAAGAGATGGGACGAAGGGCAGCGGCCAAGGGAGACTGTGCTAGGAGGGTATGTCTTTTCCCCAGGTCACGGGCAGTCACAGAGGGCTGGATGGGCAGCTGTGTAAGGACCAGAAGAAGGGGGACCTGTGGGAAGGCTACTGCAGGAGGAACTGTAAGAACTAGGGCACCGATCACGGGAAGAGAGAGGAAGGGATGGATCTGGAAATATGAAAGAGGTCAAATCACCTGTGCACTGTGATTGACTAGATGTGAAAGAGGAGAGAGAGGGAACATCCAAGGCTTCAAGATGAGGCAGGAAGGTGACAGGATGCCATCCCTTACAGGTCAGTGCTGTAACAGATGTATTCTCAGAGTACCCCGCAGAAGTCTGTGAGGTAAGGAAGCCAGCTGCCTTGAGTGGAGTTCTGGAAAGCTTTGCTGAGCAAAATGATCCCCTGAGCTGGAATCTGAAGGATGTAGAGTCATCTAAGGGAAGGAGAGGGTTGATGAAAGGAGGCCTCCCAAGGCAAAGGAAGCAGCATGAGCAGAGGGAGGAGATCGAAAACAATACATTAGAGAATGATCAGCAGTTCAGAATTCCTCTGTCCCGTACCTTCTGGAAACATTTTTCTGTGTGAGAGGCTATACAGACATGGTGGTTAAGAGTGTGCTTGTAGGATCAGATGGTTTGGAGTCACACCTAGCTTGCCGCTTACCAGCTGTGTGATCTTGGGGAAATGCCTTAACTCCTCAGTGCCGAAGGCTTCTAACATTTGCAACGCAGACATGAAAACAGCACCTACTTCATAGGGTTCTTGTATGTTCTCAGGCTCTCAGAGGAAAACGTGGCGCTAGTGTTAGCCAGCAGGCAGCAGCAGCACCGCTGAGAGAGGGAGCAGAATTACTTGGGTCTTCTTACTAATACAAACTCAACTACCAGGTCTACCTTGCAAGTCACCTGTCCCTGCTGTATCCCCCGCTTCTCACCCCATCCACTCCATCATCATGGGACAACCCAAGGATCATGGTCCATAACTTACAATTTTAATTTTGAAAATAACGTGTTGGAAACCTTAGGCTGCATTTGCAAAACTCTCAATTCTCTATTCTGTCGAACAATAATTCACTTTTTATTTTTCTCAGATCTTACGAACTCCTTTCTCCATAGGTATTCCTAAAACAAATTACTCAAGATTCTCCTTTGTGCAAACTGAAACTGACACGGGAAAGAGGCAGAGAAAGTACATCAGTGTATCCAAGAAGAACAATGGAGGACTGGGCGTTCAGGCGAGAATCATCCCAGACCAGCCGCTTGTTAGAACGTTCCCTCTTTGCCTAAATCTACAACTCCACTGTCCCAACAGGTTAATTTATCTTCAGTGGAAAAAGAAGTAATACACGAGGTTTTCACTTAAATTAATCATTTTCTAGCTTGACTTCATCGGTTGCTCATATTCTCCCTCTCTCCCTTTTTCTTTTGCAGATTTTTTTTCCTTAACTTTTAGACATTTTCCTTTATCTAGAGGTGGCTCAACCACATTCATTTTTTTTCTCAGATTGAAGGAATATGTTCTCCTTATGCATACACACATAAAAATCAAGAGAACACGATGCTTGAGGGGTTGTTGTATTCTCTGAATGTGTTCACAAGAGCAGTAAGAGGAAGGAGAACTTAGGCGGAACACTAATTCACAAAATATAAAAATGTTCACTTCAGAAGCGCAACTTGCTTCAATGAAACTATGGTTTTTGCTAACCTTCTTGTTAAAGTTGTACAGATGATAGTATCAGGTGGGTGATGCGCATTGTTGTTATTATTGTTATTAAAGATTTATTTATTATAAAGAGAGAAAGAGAGAGAGCATGAGCAGAGGGAAGGGCAGAGGGAGAGAGAGAGAATCCTGAGGTAGATTCCCTGATGAGCCTGGAGCTGACTCGGGGCTCAATCCCATGACCCTGGGATCAGGACCTGAGCCAAAACCAAGGGTCAAATGCTCAACCAACTGACCCACACACGCGCCCCGGGTCATGCTCGTTATAACCACTGTATAATAATCCCAGATCACGTACTTTTAAAAAATTTCTTATACTCTGTCTGGGGCTTGTTTCAGAATGGCTTTGATATTTCCCTTTAAGCCAAATTCACCTTCAGTGATGCTTTCCTATATTCTGTTTTTATCACATCAGATACACTTTGTTTTCATCTGAGAATCCACCTCACATTCAGGAAGCTTACTTTAGAAATATTATAGTTCTTTTGTCTTTTTTCTTTGTGTTTTTAGAATGCGACTCCCACTTCAATTTATTTCCATCTCCTATGCACATCTCTTCTTATACATTAATTTCCTGTCTTTCTTGTATTTTTTTGTCACCAGTTCCAGAAGCTTCTTAACTTTCAGAATGATTTGAAAATAAAAATCTCAAAGAAGAAAAGCCATACGAAGTACCAACAGGAAGACTGCACTTTCTCTCATTATATTATGCATAATAAATACCTTAGATACAATAAAGACACTTAAAAATATGCAACTGTTAACTTTACAAGGATTTGCAAAGTAGTATCTACAGATACTACACAGCAAGTTATTTTTAAAATCTCCTACTCCAGCCTCAAATTCTTAAGGAATCCTGAACCCAGTGGAAAACTGAACTGAATTCAATAAACATTTATTGAGGAATTCCCATGTACTGGGTGTTGTGCTAAGTTTTGTGGGGGTTATGCAAATATATATAAAAATATATAAAAGCTGGCCAATATGCTTCAAAATTGAACATTTTAGGGACAATATCTCCCTAAAAATGATTTGTCCTAAACATGGAGAGGAAAGGGTTGTGGGAGTGCAGAAGAGCAAATGTCCAGTTAACACTAAGGTGAACTTAAAAGGAATTTTGGAGGTGTTGGTAAAGACTTTTAAAAATATATACATATACTTTTATTTCTCTAAGCCTTTGAAATTGGGGTTTATATGTCATTAGAAGTTACATTATAGTGGTTACTACATCCAAACTGGCTAGACTGGACTGTGTACTGATTCCCAGCCCAGGGTAAAGATTAGGTTTTAAAAACCAAGCATTTGGGGCAGGGAGCAGGGGGCAGGGGGGGAGCCCAAGCAAAAGATTCGGAGACAGGAAATCATAGACTTCCTGTGGTCCACCATGGTCAACTCTGCCTGGAGCTTAAGCGTATATGAAGGAGAAGAGCTAGGTAGGGGTGTAAATGGAGTTCAGGTTGAGATACTCGTTGGGAAACACGGCTCTAGGCCCAAGTCTATGAGGAACAGACTTTTTTTTTTTAAGATTTTATTTATTTATTGGACAGACAGAGATCACACAAGTAGGCAGAGAGGCAGGCAGAGAGAGAGGAAGGGAAGCAGGCTCCCCGCTGAGCAGAGAGCCCAATGGGGGCCCAATCCCAGGACCCCGAGACCATGACCTGAGCCGAAGGCAGAGGCTTAACCCACTGAGCCACCCAGGTGCCCCAGGAACAGACTTTAATACCAGGTTAAGAAATTGAATTTTTAGGGGCACCTGGGTGGCTCAGTGGGTTAAAGCCTCTGCCTTCGGCTCAGGTCATGATCCCAGGGTCCTGGGATCAAGTCCCGCATCGGGCTCTCTGCTCAGCGTGGAGCCTGTTTCCTCCTCTCTCTCTGCCTGCCTCTCTGCCTACTTGTGATCTGTGTCTGTCAGATAAATAAATAAAATCTTAAAAAAAAAAGAAATTGATTTTTTAGAAATTATTTCAAAGTTCTATACCTTGAAATGAGTGAAAAAAATGAATGATTGCATCAACTGGAATGTGGAATGAAAGGGGTAAAATCAATGTGTGTGTTTAGAAGTGTTTTTGAATATTAGGAAAATCATAATAAAGCCTGAAGTAAGAAAGATTTGATAGGCTGATTCCTGATAATTTTGACTTTTACTAATTACTGAAAATATAGAAGAAAGTTTGCTCTGGTTTCAGTGTTGGACCAGCAAACACGTCCGTTGATTGGGGGGCTGTGGGGGGATGTTTTGTCAATTTCCTTGGGCGTTCACACACTTTTGATTAATGACTGGAACATGTGGAATGACATACCATTGAATTTCAGAGACTTCTGGGCCCTTAAAGGTCATGGAATCCTGCTCCTTGCCTTGTATATGCTTCCCCAGGGCAACTGCAGTGGTCCCTGAGCCTTTTCTGCTTTCTCACTTTGTGTCCCTAACTGCATACATTTTCAAGGTGGCTGATTCGAGGTGAGACACGAGGTGTGATCCTGGAAAGGAAGGTTGTTGTTTTTTTTCCTCTTTAAAAAGCAAAGTGGTGGGGTGCCTGAGTGGCTCAGTGGGTTAAGCCTCTGCCTTCAGCTCCGGTCATGATCCCAGAGTCCTGGGATTGAGCCCCCCCAAAAAAATCAGGCTCTCTGCTCAGCAGGGAGCCTGCTTTCCCCTCTCTCTCTGCCTGCCTCTCTGCCTACTTGTGATCTCTGTCAAGTAAATAAATAAAATCTTAAAAAAAAAAAAGCAAAGTGGTTCTTATATGAATCAAAGCATAGACTCTCAGCCTCTTAGATTAAAAAAAAAATTAAAAACAATCAACACAACACAAATAGATTTGGTAGCGGTTGTATGCTGTCCTGGTCACTTACTCCTAAGATAAAGTGTGTGTATCAAACCAACTCAATTTTCTGGGTCAACAAGGTTTTCAGTGCCACCTTCAGGTCTGAAATTTAGCATTAATTCCGCACAAATGATGGATTCCTCATTAGGGCAGAAGGAAGCAGATGAATAAGTTCTTCTTACTCCATGTAGCTTGCTATATTATTCAACATTGGCCTGGATAGGAGAATTCTGTTTTTCCGTGCAGAGCACCCTAATGAGAGCTGCTGAGAAACACTATGCTCTTGTCAGAACAGTATGGAGCTCTTCTAAAACCAGGATGGAGCTACATCTTACCCTTTAAAGGTCAGGAGACATTATTATGCAGCAAATTTAGCCTATGATTTATCTTTTAGAACAGCAACAGCCCCCACACATAAAACCCACAAGGTTTGGGTTACATTTTTAAAAATTCCTAAAGGATATTGAAAATGAGAATTAATTTCCAATAACAGTACAAATAAGAGCTCTAATTTTTAAGCTTACTATTCATAAGGTATTAGACTAAATACTGTCTCTTATTTACTCTCCACAACACACCAGCAAGGAAGGTATTATTTTCTCAATTTTAAAAAGGAAACTGGATTTTCTTCATCATCCCTCTTGAACGCTGGCTCTGTTTTCACCACTGATCCCCTCTCCCTGATACTGACCTTTGAGACTTTCCTTTCTACTTTTGGACAGTTCTGTTGTAGGCTTAGATCAAACTTATTCCTTTTCTGACCCCTAAATCTGGGTGTTAGCAGAATTTTCCTCTTCTCTCCTCTTCTTTATTGTCCTTGGAAACCTCTTTCACAGCTGAGATATCTAATGGTGCTGATCTAATAGCTGTAATTCCTGGCATCACCCTCTCCCCATGTTCCCATCCTTCTCCCTTTTATTTATTTTTAAGGGATTTTATTTATTTATTTGACACAGAGAGATAGAGAGGGAGAACACAAGCAGGGGGCATGGCACAGGGAGAGGGAGAAGCAGGCTCCCCACTGAGCAGGGAGCCCAACTCGGGGTTTGATCCCAGGCCCCGATCATGACCTGGCCAGAAGACAAACGCTTAACAACTAAGACACCCAGGCATCACCCTCACCCCTGTCCTCCTCCATTTTAATACCTACAGGCCAGATGTCTGAAGGGTATGTCATGCCAGTATCCCAAACCACATCCCACCCAGGATTCGAAATCATTCGGCCAAAATGAACTTTTCCTCCTGATATCCCTATTTCCGTCAACAGCACCAATGTTCTCCCAGTCATATCTGGCAAAACACGTGGAGCCATGTTGACAGCTCTGATTCCCTCAACCCTGATGTTTATGCAGTCCCAATTCCTGTCACATCTCTGCTAGAAATATCTGCAACTTTCTTTCCAATCACTGGGACTCAAAGAACATGCCTCTCACATTATATAGCTTTCAAAAATACGCAGAAATTTATGTGATTTGTCCCACAGTTTAGAAGCGGAGTTAGGACTTGATCCCGGGGCTTCTGACTCCTGTTTTCCAGTGGAATATTCCAACAACTCCCTCTCCAAGTCCTGCTTGAGCTGGTCCAGGTGCCCCCTGCACGGTCTCTCTCCTGGGCTCCAACACAGCTTGTAAGATCACTAGCAGTCACTGTCTTATAATTACTGACAAATGACCTCATTGAAAAACACAGATCTGATCACCTCATGCCCAGCTCAAAATCCTTCAGTGCCTTCCTCTACTGCAAAATGTTCCACTTACTCAGCCTGATACCAGAGAAGCCCTCCAGTCTGATTTCAACACAATTTTGGAACACTGCTTCCCCCAACCCCCTATACTCCAGCCTAACTGATCTATTCTCAGGGTCTCAAACATGCTGGAAGCATTTCCCTGCATTCCTCCGTTCAGGATATGGCTTCTTGGAATGGATTCTCTGCCTTTGAAAATGCTGTCTTTTATTTCTTTCATTAATTAATTCCAAAATACTAATGTATGAACAATGTATCAGGGACTATGCCAGACATGAGGGGGGTAGGGGAACTAGTGAATTAGACAGAAAGGACCCATTTCTTAGGGACCTTAGAATCTACTGGGTTCTTAAAGTTCAGGCAAATGCCATACACTTTGTGCAAAATAAGCCCTTCCTGATAACCTGTGGCAAGAAGGGATGGCTTCTCCTCCCAACAGCCATAACACAGCAGGAAAACCTATTGCAGGATTTATCATAATCTGACTGAATGAAGTTATTGAGTCTTATCTCTCACCTAGGTTGTAAGCTCCATTTTTTTTTAAAGATTTTATTTATTTATTTGACAGAGATCACAAGTAGGCAGAGAGGCAGGCAGAGAGAGAGGAGGAAGCAGGCTCCCTGCTGAGCAGAGAGCCGGATGCGGATGCGGGGCTCTATCCCAGGACCCTGGGATTACGACCTGAGCTGAAGGCAGAGGCTTTAACCCACTGAGCCACCCAGGCGCCCCTATAAGCTCCATTTTTGATGAAGACTCTAAGTAACTCGATATTTAGCCTTCGCAGGACGTAGCACAGTACTCTGCATATAATAAGACCTCAATAAATGATATTGGAATTAATGGCTGCTCTCAGAGTCTGTGAGTATGAGACTGGGAAGAGCAGCACATGGCATTCACACACAGTCAGTAGAGGACACAGCAAGCTCACACTCCTCTCACACACCCCTACCAGATGGTTAACATAACATTATTTTAGGCAACAGAATTTATCAGCTGATATCCAGGGTCCCATGATACTTGCCTTCCTCCATTTAAAGAGAGTTTTGAGACCGAAACTAACCAAGATTTCTGGACATCAGAGCACAGATCTGTTCAGTCTGCACATTTTTCTGTGTCAATAAGCAGGAAATAGGATTAGCATCTTCCCCATATGGTCTGTTTTTCTGACTCCAGAACCAGGAAGATGCTAAACTCTGGACCACGATTCTAGGCTGAATTTGTTTGGTAAGAATTACAAATAATCACATACAGTTATAGGTACTCCTTTTGGTGTACAGTTCTAGGAGTTTTACAAATGCGTAGTTGTATGACCATCACTGTGACCGAGATACAGACAGTCCCATCACCTGCTAGAGAAACACCCTATTATTCCTTTGTTGTCAACCCTCCTCTGCTCTTAACCACTCATCTGCCCCTCCACTCCTATGGTTTTACCATTTCCAGAATGTCATATAAATATAAAAGTACATCATTGTTTCAGTCTAGCTTCTTTAATTAGCGTGTATTTGTAATCCACCTGTGTCGCTGTGTGTATCCACAGTTTGTTCCTTTTTATTGCCGAGTAGTATTCTGTCACATGAATCTGCAGCTCTTTGCTTATTCATTCCCTAACTGAGGGACATGTGGGTTATTTTCTGGTTTTGGCGATTATTAATAAAGCCACTACAGATAGATTTTTTGAGTTACCATCGGTTTTTACATTCACTTAAACAGGTAAACAGGAGTGAAACTGCCAGGTCCCATGGGAAGTGAATGTTTTAATTTTATAAGAAATTGCCAAAATACTTTCCATCGTATGAGTCTGAGTTCTGGTCGCTTCGTATCTTTGCCAATGCTTGGTATTCTCATGGCTATTGTGGTTACTGTCGCTGTTTTGGTCTTTTGTTTTTGTCATTCTAGTTCTGTAGTATGAGATAGAGTTTTAAGACTTCATCTCTTTAGAACTGCAATATTTCCACTTCCACATTATGGCCACACTCAATACTTCCTCCTCCCCCTCCACTTGAACTTTGTGTTATCCTTCTCATGAGAGCATGGAGTTCTTCCTGGGTAAAGAACAAGTCTCAGCCATCTTTGTAGGTAGGATGTGTGGCTACGCCACACCAAGTGCTCAGACTTGCAACAGTAGCAAAAACACGGGCTACTGAAATAAATGCTTCCTGTGATCAGGTTAGATCAACACATACTGACAGGACTGGTGTGGCCAAACCTAATCTCATTTGCCCAAGTTTATCACTAGTCTTATGCCATAGAAATTTTAACAAAACTATGCACCTTCCTCCCTTTTCATGGATATTGGATATTTCATGGATATTGGATTTTCATTTGTTTTTGTAGATTCTTGTCTAAATTACAGATATCTGTTTTCTTGCTTTATCAAGGGGCAAATTGGAAAATATGGTTAGGATGTGAAATATTACAGTAACAGATTTGTGGTAACACGAAAAACAAGATTTTCCTTACTAGCTCTTAAATAAGAGATTATGAATTATTCATTCTATAAATTATATCATTTACTGGCATTTAAAAAATGAGCTATAACTGACATATATCGTTATAATAATTTCAGAAGTACAACATAAGAATTAGATATTTGTATGTATTGCAGAATGATCACAACAGTGTCTAGTTAACAGGCATCACCATACTGCTAAAAATCTTTTTCTTGCAATGAGAAATTTTAAGGTCTACTCTCTTGGCAATTTTCAAACATGCAACACAATATTATTCACTAGGGTCCCCACACTATATCCCTAGGACCAATTTATTTCATAACTGGAAGTTTGTGCCTTTTGACCTCTTTCACCCATTTCACTCCCACCCCAACCTCGGGCAACCACAGTCTGTTCTCTGTATCTGTGAGCTCATTTTTGTTTGTGTTCTTTTGTTTTATTAGATTCCACTTATAAGTGAAATCGTATGATCTCACTTTGTCTTTATCAGACTTATTTCACTTAACCTAATGCCCTTGAGGTCCATCCATGTTCTTGCAAATGACAAGATTTCTTTTTAATGGCTGAATAATATTCCTGTGTGTGTGTGTGTGTGTGTGTGTGTGTGTGTGTGTGTGATCCCATTTTCTTTACCTGTTCATTCATCAATGACACTTAAGTTGCTTAACTTGACTACTGCAAATAATGCTGTAATGACTATGGCAGCACAGATATCTTTTCAAGTTAGTGTTTCATTTCCCTCAGATAAAAACCCGGAAGTAGAACTGCTGGATCAAAGGGTACTTTTATTTTTAATTTAATTTTTTGAGGAACCTCCATACTGTTTCCCCATAGTGCCTGCACCCATTTACATTCCTACCAAAGCTGCACAAGGGTGTCCTTTTCTCTACATCCTCTCCAATGTTTGTTATTTCTTCTCTTTTTAAAAAACAGCCATTCTAACAGATGTGAAGTGATCTCATTGTGGTCTTGAATTTGTATTTCCCTGAAGATTAGTGCTGTTGAGCACCTATTAGTCATCTGTGTGTCTTCTTTGAAAAAATGTCTATTCAGATCCTCTGCTCATTTTTTTAAAAAACTGGGTTGATTCTTTATTTTTGTTTTTTGCCATTTGCTTGCACTTCAATGTACTTTTTAGGTGAGACAGAAAAAGTTGGAATTACGGGGGGGAGCCTGTCTGTAGACATCAATCATCTAGTGAGTTGGGGGAGGGGGGCTGAGAATCCCTGATAAAGACTCAAAGAATCTCAAAAATGGATGTGTCTCGGAAGTGCCACAGGCCAACCTCTCAGTCATTACAGGAATCCTGACTATAGAGCATCTGGCTGAATAGTTCCACCATTGGTAAGCTCATCACGTCACATGGCCCCACTGCATACATCCTCACAACCAAGAGTTTCAGAACAAACCAAATAAATAAAAGAAACACTGGGAAGGCACTTTGCTTTTCTGTAACATTATATTACATTAACCTTCTGTAGTACCTATGGAAATCTAAAAATGGAGTTTGGAATCTACTGTGGCAGAAAGCATGCTCATCCCTGCATCACCCAGCCATGGGTAGAGTCAATTTCACCAACTTTGACATTGCAAGATGATATATAATTTGAAGAGATGAGCTCAGCCCCTTAAATGACATGAATCTTAGAACCTTTTTTTTTTTTTAAAGATAACTCTTTCTGAAACTTTAACTTTTGAATGGAAGTAAACCAACAACTTATAGTTGCAGGTAGAAGCAATTTTGCCTAAGTCTACAGAAGAAAATGTCTTAAGTATCATCTACAAACAGACTGGACTCTTGAGTCCTGTGGCAGAAAGGACTCTTGCAATATTTAGAAACAAGGGACTTTCTAACCTTAGACATTTCTCTTTCTATTGGCTAGTTTCTGGGGTGGTTTTGTACTAAGCGTCCACTTAGCTCAGATCGAAACCCATTCCCAGAATTCCCTGTCCTATACAGTCCTTCAGTATAGTTGGCTATAAGGTGAAACTATGTGGGATCTGGAGGCAGAAGGAGGGCGGCAGCATTACTACGCTTGGAAGGGTGGTGTGGGGAAACCGTGGCTGTGCATGGATCTTGCAGCTCACCGCGGCGACGTCTGGCCGCAGCCAGGCTGCAGGTCCTAGCCCTGCACCACAACCTCTCCCTCAGCCTCTGCGGCTCAGGGCCACCAACCATTCTTCAGTGAAAGAGGGCCAGCTCCTTCTCTGGTTCTCCCAGGTCGCTGAGTTTGGAGGAAATGGGAGTCCAACACGGATTCCGTTTTGCCCTCATGTGTTCCAGTTTTGCACGTTCTAGTTTGTCCTTGCTGGGCTCTGCCTCATATCCAGCTTTTCTTTACCACTCTCAGCTCTGCGAACCTACGATGACCTCAGGCCCAATACCAGATGCTTCCCACACACTTGTTTTTATAAGCTCCCATGATTGTGTAAGGTGTAAAACTTCTACTAAATCCATTATTCCATACCCACCATAGCGGTTCTGCTTTCCTAACTGATACGGCTTCCATTATATTGCCCCCATTTTCAGAATAGATACTTGGTTACAAATATTCTTTTTGTGCATGGCTTTCTTTTTAAGAAAAATTATGACAGTATCAAATGCAATAGTACTGATTTATTCAGCCTAAGCATGTCATCTGATTTTACCTTGTTTTTGAGAAAGAGACTTGGAATACGCTCTTTGCTCATTTCCGCTCAAAACTCCTGCGCTGGGGAACGGGAAGTCTGATCCATGAGCACAGAACAGAGAAAAACTAAAAAACGATTTTGAACTTTGTTGCAGTTACTAGAGTTAAAAAACCACCTGGTTAACTAGCTGTTTCTTCAAAATACATTTTTAATGTGACATTTGGAAACTTACATCTACTCATGATAAAACAGGAACATTAAAACTTTGAAAAATGATTCCAAGTCCTCAATTTTCATTGCAACGTATGTGCATTGAGAGTCAATACGGTCATGAGTGCTTTAACTTCTCTACTTTAATATTTCTTAATAGTAAGATTTTATGGCCTTTAAAGGCAGAGAAGCATCTTTTCATCTTCACATCCTTACACATTAGCCCATAGATAAGACCTTATTAAACATCAACTGATCTAAGAGCAAATTTCAGCTTCCTGTTTTTTACAAAAAAGAAAGGAGCAGCAGTGCATGAGCAAACAACCATCAGCAACTGCATCCTCTGATGCTTTTCTCACTATTATATAGAAACTTCGGCAGGAAACCACAGCTATATCCTTTTCACCAGTATAGAAAAATCTTATGAATTGCTGGCAAGCATAAAACGGCTCGATTGACATTACATAGACAGTGGAGACAATTTACACTCACCACATCCAGGTGCTTTGCAATATTTCCACAATGTTTCTCAAGGGCAAATTCCTAGTCATAACAGCACTCATACCTTAGCCACTTGTGAAGGGGTAAATGATGAAGAAAAACAATAAACGTCATTGAAATGCAACTCCTCCCTCAATTTAACTGATTTCAAGAAAACACAAATGCTAAAATTTTTCATTTCACTCAAACTTGTAAAGATTTCTAACTGACCAAAGATGCATTATTCTGTACTCAAAAATCATGACAGTACTAATTTTTCCCTTTGTATTCAAAAGAGCCCAAGAGTTAGACCTTTCTATTTATGAAATGTACAAGCCACTTTTGTCCATTCTCATGTATAATCGCATTCAGGAGTCGCATTGCACATGTTTTAAATTTGTAATATGAGCCTTGACAATGGGTTTTACCAATGAAGGGACTTTCCAATGAAGAACTCTTAGTTGTTTAGAAGTATAAAGAAAAGATTATGGCAGAAGTCCAGGGTTCCAAAGGCTTTAACTTCAATGGGAATCACAGACTGTAAACTCATTTAACACAGAAGTCAGAGAGGACAGACCTCTAGCTTTTTTGCATGTTGACAACACCTACCATAGAAACTCTCCACAGGCTGTTTGTTCCATGAATACATATGTAAATAAATGAATGCATAAGTTCTTGGTGGTGATGGAGACAGGGGCTAAGAAGGGCATCTCCAAGTTCCAGAAAAGGCTGAAGAGACCCCAAATGCAGAAAACAGGCCAATGATAGAAGAAAAAAAAAATGGAAGACCATTTCTAAAAACTTGGACATTAAAACTAGAATTATTCTTAGGAATTTCTGGACCAAGCTTTTCACTTCTAGAGAAAACCGAGATGCCTTGGGCAATGACATGACCTCAAATACCTCTTTCCCAGATAATGACATTTGTGTGCCACTTTCATGATTTTTGCCTTATGATGCTTCTTATCTACACTATTTTTTGCCTAACCTTTTTTATTCAGTTGACTTTAACTGCTGCACTAGTTGAAAACATTAGCCTAGTCTTAAGAAATGGTAAAACCACATCTTTGAGGTGCTAGTAATTTATTTTTCATATAATATATAGTATACTTGGTTTATGGTATATTTTCAAAATACAGCATTTAAAAATACACTGTTATATGTATTCTTTTTTTTTTAAAGATTTTTTTAAAATTTATTTATTTGTCAGAGAGAGAGGGAGAGAGAGCGAACGAACACAGGCAGACAGAGAGGAAGGCAGAGGGAGAAGCAGACTCCCTGCCGAGCAAGGAGCCCGATGTGGGACTCGATCCCAGGATACTGGGATCATGACCTGAGCTGAAGGCAGCTGCTTAACCAACTGAGCCACCCAGGCATCCCTGTTATATGTATCCTTAATATATTTATACTAAAACAAATTCATTGTTTTACTATTAAATTCACATGTTTTACTATTAAAATAAAAAGTAAATCTGTATGCTACCTAAGATCATCTTACAGGTCACTGATCAAAATCTCCTGCATTTTGAAAACTGGTGCATTTTACCATGCCATCGCCCAGAACAAAGCATTCGGATTTTGCAACCACACAAAGTGGTAAAGACATTCCAGATTGATGACAAGAGTCCAGTAATAAGACCAAGGCCCATAGGTGACTTCTGTCTATTTTTCTCAACTAGAAAAAAATATCAATTGCTTTTTAAGGGACTAAAAATAAATTAAGGCAGAAGTCATGGCTTTGAAAACAATTAGTGGATTTTCATCTTCAAAATGGACAGAGATGATGTCTTCATCCCCCTGCCAAGTGTCTTTAATTATTAGAAATAGTTTTCAGAAGGAACTTGTCTCAAATGAGCCTTCTGTACACAGACTGCCTTTTTTTCAGCCTTTAATTTGCAACTAGAACACTCAGCTGCAAGCTATAATGAGGAATTGCTCAACTTTCTTAAGTAAATGAATATCTATGATTAAAACATCAATCACAGAAGCACTAGTTCTATAAATAGTTCTGAGTCCAAAGTCCATCCGTGGGGCTAAACACAGGCACATGCTCCCTTGTTCTTGTTCTAGGTCTGTATGCGCACGTGTGTGAGCACATGACTACCTGTTATGTATTTGGTTCTTCTCTTGAGAAACAAAGAAACGCTGTTTGCTGAACGTATGTGTTACCTGGATATTTTGATAAAAGATTTTTGTTTTTCAACTTAACCGCCTATACAATGATTTGTAAAGTTTCAACCTAAAATGTTTGTCCTTGAACTCACTGCATTTGCTTTAAGAATGACTTATTTCTGATTTAGAAGCTTTCCATTTTTTCAGCAACCTAAAATGAAATCCGAGATGAAAGAAATCCATCCATAAAATCCAAGCTACTCCTCTTCTTTTGACCCAGTGGTAACAATAATTAATAACGTTAATACACTGCAGTGTGGCCCAGTAGTGAAGCCTGTGACCTTTGAAGTTGGACGAATGAATGTGCACACAGCTCAGCTGGTTACTATCTGAGGAAGCTTGGGCAGGTTTTTAATCTGTTTCCTCATCTCTAAAATGGGGGAAGTAGTAGTTCAAATCTCATAGAATGTCTAGATGAGAAATGAGTTTAGCAGGATGTCACCAACAAAAAAGCCCGAAGAATGCAGTTTTGAAAGAGTTGTAACTCATTAACAAACAGATCTGTCGTCTCTCCATCTCCTGTTTCCTTATAGGGGAAACTGGATGAAGAGAAATGTACTAGGGTTCTCTTCTGCTCTAGAACCAAGATGGCAAAAGTGCCCAGAGTGGTTCCCTTGGGCTCTTGCTCTCCCTTTACCCCATTTTACTTCCTCATCCCCATGTGTTTGGCTGGCTTTTCATTCTTTACTGCTTATCATCATTAGTTCTGAAATCTAGGTGCTGCCCTCCGCTGTGCCACAGGAAAGGTCCCTTCTCAGTAGAGATGAACATACAAAGGTGGAAGCACTCACCAGGCATTCCAGAGACAGGAATTAGACCACTTGACCTTCCAAGGTCGTAAGGTGCTGAAGAGGAAAACCACAGAATAGGGATAAGCACACCTTAGAAAAAAAGGATAGCACGAGGACATGGGGTATTTCACGGAGCAACTATGAAAACACTTAAGTGTTTTCAGTACCCTGAAATGGGCACATTACCCAATGATGATCTGATTCAAGATCATTTTCCAAGGGTGGAGGTGATCCTTGAGAGTTAAGCACTAATGCAAAACAGTGGCCTTTAACTTGTCTTAAAATACACTAGCGTATTACAAACCATTTATGAGCAATGGTAAAGTGCCACTGACAGCAAGTGATTTATTAAAAGACTAATTTAGAGCAGTTTTCTCTACCTTCAGCTACACTAATCTCAATGATAAAGTAATTTCTATAATAATGTTACTCTCATTTATCTCACTTGCATTTGTAGATGTTTTCTCGCATAGAAGAAAAAGGGAGGGAATGAAGTTATATTGATGTTCTGGTATACTCATGGGCTGGAAATTTCCTATAACATAGAAACTAGTTGCCAGCAGAAACTTAGAAGTTTTCTTAATCTTACACCTGCCCCCTCCTGGTCCTATTTGCTACCCTCTGTTTCTTAGTTGGTTTTTAGCAGAATGAAGTTGAAAGTATGTATGTCTGCATTTTTATTTTTATTTTTTTAAAGATTTTATTTTTTTAAATTTATTTTGTATTTTTTATTTATTTGACAGAGAGAGAGAGATCGATCGATCACAAGTGGGGGGGGGAGGGGCGGGGAGCAGGCTCCCTGCTGAGCAGAGAGCCTGATGCGGGGCTTGATCCCTGGACCCTGAGATCATGACCTGAGCCGAAGGCAGAGGCTTAACCCACTGAGCCACCCAGGTGCCCCATGCATTTTATTTTGACAACATTAAGGGAGTATAGTGTGGCATAGGGGGTGTCTGTTTGGGACAGAGAAAGAAGCCTGCTTGTGAGGCTGCTCAGGGAATTCCCAGGAAAAGAGCCCACTCTAACTTTGCTGAGCCATATTTATTAATATGTGGATGTAGGCCAGGAGTCTGGGAATTATTTGAGAGTTCAGGCTATGTTTTATTCATTTTTGAACCCCTAGCCTGTAACGCGGGGCCTACATATATATCAAGTACTCAGCACAAATGTATTAAATGATCCAAGCCTCCGTCTTCCTTATATCAGAGCTTCCGCCAGCTCTCTTTCACATTCTATACTTCATCTCCTAAATAAAATCCTATTTTCAGTTTGAGAAATGCTTTTATTGCATTTGCAAAGGAGAAGTAATGGATACATCCCCAATCCATCAAGCTCACATTATGAACTTATATCATCCCTCCCTGAGAGTTAGGCTCACTACTCAAAAGCCACAAACCCCACAGGGATGATCTTTAAAAACTCATCATTACAATTTTAAACATCCAAATAACCATCAGGGGACTAGGACAAGAGTTCTTCCTACAAGCCTGAAAGTTTTCAGTGTAACTAAATCTACGTTATTTAAAGTCACGAAGGAAAATGAACTTTATCCCTAAGAAATTTTAGCACCTGTGGTCTTTTATGTATTATCAAGACATTTCGGGTGATAGGAGGCCCAATACTTACAGATGTGGACCTCATCCTACAAGAAAACGCACTCCATCCAAAGCAAGGGTAGAGGCGAGGTGGCTGTCTTCTGTTGGCTTCCCCCGCCACTATTCTCAGCGCTGTCTTCTTGGAGTGAGTGAGGCTGCCGAAGCACGGGCACTCTGGGATTAATAATTTGATGTGAGGATGGTTTTAGAAGCGAGGTAGGAGGCACGATGTGGGGGTGGCACGACTAAAATGTGCATGAGGAAAGAAAGCAGCAGCAGCCGTCGAGAAAGAATGAGATTTCAGAGAGCTATTAATTAAGAGCTTTCTCTACTTCAGAGCTCTGCCTGAGTTTGTCATCCAATTGTCTCCAAAGGGCATTTGTCTTTATTTACAACACGAAGAGATCAGCTCTGCCACAGTCAGCTCCTGGTGAGCCGTCGCAGCAGAGCAAGGCCATGCGAGCCAGTGGCCAGGCTGTGCAGCGATCTGGGCGATGGACTGACAGCCCAGTTGACTGTCATCGCTAGGTGAGCCCTTCTCAGCTGTACAGACAGAGCCACAGACTGGGATAGGAGTTGACACTACTTCTGACAGTCCGTTCTCAACTGCCAAGACGACTGAATAGAATGCACGGGTTACTTCAAAGACTGAGATGTGCTCTGGGCTTCCAGGAGGCTCTGCAAGTTTGGTATATACCTAAAGAGTTGTATGTAACATAAAGATATGGTGCATTTCAAAATACACTGGGGTGCCTGGGTGACTCAGTGGGTTAAGATTCTGCCTTGGGCTCAGGTCATGATTCTAGGGTCCTGAGATGGAGCCCACAGGATGGAGAGGGAGCCTGCTTCTCCCTCTCTCTCTCTGCCCCTCCCCCTGCCTGATATCTCTCTCTCTCTCTCTGTCAAATAAACAAAATCTTTAAAAGATAAATAAAAAATAAAAATACATAAAGCAATCTGATGTAAAGCTGTAGTTATTGGTTAAGTTAAAGGTTTAGTTAAAGAATAAATAAATTGTTCAGACGGTTCGTTTTGTTTGCTTGTTGCTAAATGTGGGACAGTAAAATAAACAAGCAAACAAAATTCACTATTCTCTTACTAACAGATGGGGTCAACTCAGTTTGTATTCATTAATCTTTCATAGAATCTATATATTTTGATGATGGAAACTTTTTAGACTCTCATAGTTTATGGAAGTTAACCACATGGATGCAATGATCTCTCTACTTTGTAGATAGAGTCTGATCAGTTTCATGAGTACTGTCACAGCACTGGAGGGCTCGATGATCCTTAGAAAACACCTAGTCCAGACTTCACACTCAGTTCCTATTAAATGAAGTTGTCGAGTACAAGTAACTTATAGAAAAGCCTCAGTGTCCGAGAGACAGTAGGGAGTGGTGGGGACTAGTGTGAAATAAAGAGATAGAACATACCATTAGTTAGCTCCTACCCAGAGAATAAGCATCAGTGTTTTGTTTTGTATACTGTATCTCTTGATTTTTAAATACTGGCTTATTAAAAAGAAATACCCACACGCCACATAAAACATTATCTTCCTGCTGGTCCTGCAAACTGCCAGTTTTTAACTTGTGATCTCGCACATACTTCTTCAAGCCTGAGGACTGGACAGGTTAAATGAATAGCATCAGGTCTCTCAGATGTTTGCAGCCAGGGATCCTTCTGCTCTGAGAACCTATATGTATAGACATGAAATCATCCCCATGTGAAAGGAGACTGCATAGGCATTTTCATTCACTTAATGAGAACTCAGCCCCTGACCCTGACATTGACAGATTTCTGTCCTCTGTTTCCATGTTCAACATGGAAACAAGATCAAACCTCCACACCCATTTGTCATAAGCAATTTTGACTCATTCAAGGATGCAAGGGGAAATGCACACCCATTTATTAACCTTAGCACTGATTAAAATTCTCATTAGCATTAAAATTCTAGTCACTTAATTTTTACCTGCATTTTTCAAGGAGAAATCATATATAAGATTCAAATAAAGACATGCTTAGGAAACCATAAAATGAAGTATAATTAAAAGCTTATGCTATATAAGAAAACAGGGCATAAGAATCACAGAGGGGTTGCTGAAATAACTGATCTTTAAACCATGTTTTAGGGGACTGAGAAGCTAATTTAGGATGAAGGATTGAGCATTGCAAAATGATGTAATGGCAAAGGCAATGACCAAAGTCTAACAAAGTGGACTCCACAAGGAATCAAGTTATCTCTTGCATTTCTGAACAACAGTTTTAAAAAAGTATAGCAGGAGAAAGCAAATTCACATCAGAGTAAAAAAGAAGGAAAACAATTAAAGATTTCTCTATTATATTCAGTAGCACTGTCCCACATGGCCATAATTCAGAACAAAAATCTGGAGCTGATGCAAAATTCTGAATCCTGATGATATCTGCCATATTGTACTTATTAAGCAGATGCCTAGGCACAGACTATTACATTTCAGACAAACTGTCAACAAGAATTGAAACAAAAAAGATGCTCTGATTACTGAGAAAATACAGGGAAAACAAATGCTTAACTCCCTCAAGCTCTTAATTTACCCAAAGTTGTGCATTATAAAGAAAGAGAAGAGTCCCCCATAGACCTAATACGGTTGTTTTAATTTTGGGTTATTTAGAAATTAATATCCTGAGAAAACAATCAAGAGTGTATCCCCCATAAAACATATTGATTATTCCCCCTAAACCAGATCTCCCACTCTTGCTGGACCATATGCAATTCAGGCTTTAAAAAGGAGCCTCTGCAACTCCTTTTCTCTAGAAAATTAGTAGATGCAAATATGATTTTTTTAAGGAGCTCTGGAACTCTCTGTCCAGCTGTCTGTTACTGAATTAGCAAAGTGTCCAGGTCCCTGGAGGTGCCTGTGGCTTTCGGAATTTTTACTCCCTACCTAGCCTTGACTTTTTTCAGGGTTTGCTTGGGTCTCCAAGGGTCACAGGCTGTGACTACTGACTAAAGCAATCTTTCCAGGGCTGGCTTGAGTATCCACTGTGTTTAATACCCAGGAATTAACATTTTTAAATTGAATCTGGTATGTAAAACCAAGAGAGCTCCTTGCCTCGGATCACACAGCTGATGCCCACAATTTTTCTGCCACATCCCAGATCCCTTGGACAGAGATCACTGCACTGTCACTTAGAAAGGCTTACTGCATTGACTCTCAATATGGGGGGGAGGGACGCAGGAATAATTAGAATTCCCTTCCCCCCACCACTCTGGAGCCATTCAAATCCTCTCTTCAGATCCTGTTCCTTCTTCCCTTAGCACAGAATTGGTAGAGAATTAGAAAGAAGTCCAGATTTCAGCTGCAGCTCTAACAAGGATTAGGACAAGTTATTCACTCATCTGAGATTCACCTGTAATGTTTTTATTTCCCAGTAAGTAAAGGCAGGACTAAACAGTGGTGTTCAAGCCTGGCTACTGGAATCACTTTTAAGACCATTGTAAAATACAGATTTCTAAGCCCTACCCTCCAGATTCAGATTTGGCTTCAATAGGTCATAGCATTTAACCTTCCAGCTAAGGGTCAGTTACTATTGCCTGATAATAATAATTCAGCCTCCCACTTACGCTGCTAGCTTTAAAATAAAGCCGACAATCTAATTACAGACATGAAAAATTAGAAAGCTGTTATTGTGTTGCCAACTCCAATAAGCCCAGATAAAAAGCTGTGAAATTTTTTCTCACTGGCATTCAAGACACTAAGTAATCTAAATGGTACGCGCATTTACATTTTCCCCCATAAAATTCAATAAATGTCTTTTCAATTCAAATGAAGCCTCTAAATGTTTTTATTATTCTGGACTTGACTCTTCTGCAAAAAACTTAGGTTATCACTGATTTACACATTCTGATGTGGAGAAGGAAGATGAACAAGGATTCTGGAACATCTTTATAAAAAGTGAATCTTACTTCAAAGCCAACTAATTTAGGCACCTGAGTCTATTTTAACTGGCCCTCTTCTTCCGGTTAAGGGCATAACCTTATTCTAAAGGGTATCAATATCATAACATTGTTTGATTCCATAGGAAAGCCAGCAAGAGCTGAAAGAAGCCCACCAAAGACGAATAGACTTTCTCACCCGATTTTATCAACTCGAAATAGCTATCAGGTTGCAGCAAAACACACTGATGTTAACTTCTCAAAATGCATACAACCCTATTTAAATATTTTACTAAAATGATGAACCAGTCAGAGTGAAATCTGCCAGGTTCTGCCCTTCCTTTTTGGGTTCTGAGTACCAAGTCGTCCGTTTCATTTCCGTGAAGCTGTCAGTTCCTGGCACGGGGCTTTATACCCAAGAGGCATGCAGGAAAGGAGACTTATGGAAGAGAATAGAAAGGTTTGCCCATTTTGGGGCAGTCACTCGATCACCCTTGTCCTTCTGTGCCAATGATGGTACTTGTGTTCTGAGAAATGAAATGCTCAGGCTACAGTGTGGTGTGTCATGTGATTTCAATTGTTTATTAAATTCAATCGAAACAAGGCCTAGCTAGTAAATTATTGCAAAAAAGATTTTTTCTTAAAGGCAGGAAATGACAGATTTATGACGTGATGGACATTCTGTCTAGATTTTCTTAAAGCAGTAGTTATTAGGAAAAGAAATCTTAGATATAAAATACATTGCAGCTCTTGAGTCAGATTTTAGTCCAAACAGAATTTCTGCTGCAATTCTCTCCCCCCCAACTTGATTCTCATTTTTTCTTTTCTAAATGATTCTTAAGTAAAGTTCATATTACCTCCCCTCATTTTTTTTATTTCCTTCTTCTAGAACACCACCCTTCCTCACAGCCCACCCAGATCCACTGATCTTTCATAAACTAGCTCATGTTCCATCTCCTCCTTGAAGCCTTTCTGGATTAATGCAGTGCACAAGGTCTCCTCACCCATCTTCACTGCCATGAATTACTGGTAAGTCACAATGTCTTTCCTTTCTCAAGGCAGTTCTGCTCTTCGGAATACTGTGTACATGCTTGTGGACCAGATGTCCCAGTTGACATCTTGGGGTCTTGCAAATTGGAAGCATCTCTTTTTTGTCACTTAAAGAAGTAGCTTTTGGACTTTTTGAAACATGATGCATAATCAGATATACATTCTAAATCATAGTCCGATGTGTCTATATACCTATAAATATATATTTAATCAAAGAGTTCCATGAGCTATACTTACTTATCCTTCTATTCTGCTTTACTTTTTTTTTTTTAAAATAAAAATGCCATTAGTCCCAGTAAACTGACTTCACAGTGGGTTGTGACCCATTCCAGAAGGGCACTTACTGATTACTGTGGGGCCGCCATATATATTTCCCTCTCTTAAAGCAGAACTTAAAAAATTGTATGAGACCTGGCTCTCTTTAGAGTGCGTTTGAGTTACTTTTTTTTTTCTTTCAGTTTTTCAGACCATCATACTTGTGCCTTTTGGAGTCATCTGGGACAATTAAATCCATGGCATATACAGTATTTTCCATCTTTTTGCCCTGAGCAATGTTATCATAAAAATAAGATTCTCGGCATTTCTATAAACTCCAATCTCCATTCTCTCATTCCCTTTTATTTTTACAATACACGAAGTAGGTAGTAGACATTTTGTGGAGGAAGAAATTGAGGCACAGAGAATTATGACTTCCTCAAGGGCAGGTCTCCCTTTTAATCAAGTCATTGCAAACTAGTAAATGGGGTTTCTAGATAATTGAAAGATACAAAGTTGGGGGATGGGAACACAGCGCCTCCATATAATTGTGTGTACCTCACTTAACCAGGTCAAATGGTTTTTACTGACCAGATGAGTCAGGGGCTCTGCCAAATTTCAGTTTAAAGGTCGATCAGCTTCCTTTCAGCCTCATCTTTCCATCTTTGTCTACTTGCAGTTTTTCACCTACCTACAGCTACTTATTATTCCTGGGCCTCTTCATCCTTTGGTCCCTGTACCAGGATTGTTCCTCTCTCTTCTCTTTATCAGACTAGTTCCTCTCATCCTTCAGGTTTCCAGGCACAGTCCTTGTCTTCTCTATCTCCACCACCTGGCTTCCATAGCTTCCCCTGCAGGCCCTGTCAGAGCACTTAACTAGCTGGTACTCCTGGCCTCCCAAGTTGTACCAACAGGGGCTGTGTCTCCCTCACTCTTCTCTTCTGTTCCATAGTCTAAGACCATGCTAAGTTCTGGATAAACAAATGTCGAATGCATGAATGAGTCAGTGAATAAGTAAGTGCATCGAGGGCAGAAACTATTACCACTGAAGGAACCCAAGTGTGAGCTGGGGCTGGAATTGTGTGTCCTGAATCTCGGAGGTCAGTCTTTTAGGATTTGGGATTCCACGGCTATGTTCATGCTTCCCCATCAGCTGTAGATTTTCTGACTGGAAATTCATACAGTGAAGAAGAGCTGTGTCTGATATATTCATTTAAGTATATTTGAGCATGATCAAGAAAATGTCACAAGGTCAAATAATTAAGGCAAGTGTATCGAGGCAATTAAAAAACACCTAAATTTCAAAACAGCTCGTTGGACCCTATCCTGACCTCCAATTGAGACAGACCTGATTCAGGTCATGCTTCCGGCCTCCACTTCCCACGCAAAGCACTGCACTTTTGATTTTGTCCTCATCATTTTCATAAAAGTCTAGTTAGGGGTTAGGGGAAGCTTCAGCACAACACAACACACATGCATGGGTCACCATGAGTTCCTCTGCTCTGTTTCCAAAATAAATTCCAGTGATATAACATCTAGACTTGCAATGGCAATTACTACTTTTTTTTTTCCTGTTTATGAATCAACAACCCATTTCCTCCCCCCAACAACACACAGAAACTTGAAAAGTGCTCTTTGTGATTCTATTTAAAGAACATTCTCTAATACAAACTCCCATCTTTCGCAGATAGGGACAGAGCAGATTTTCTTCTTTATGCTGTGACTCATGTGTCTTTATTCCCAGACTCAGGGCAGGCCAATGGTGAACACGATGGAAAAGAAAAAATAGTTTATAACTGGAAAATAAGCACATTCGAGAGAAGTACACTCAAAGCATTACCAAAGTAAAATATGCAGCAGCACCAACAAAATCAAACAAAAGCCCACGCAAGAGATGTGTAAATATTTCATGAAGCTAAGCCTTAATCAACTCTCTCTCCAAATCTTGCTGGTGTTGTAAACACTGTTTCTTTCAGTCCCACCATGACCCAGATTCCTCGCAAAAATAAAATAAAAATATGGACCGACGGTTCTTTCACAAATGTGCTGTGAAAAATACTCACATGAGCCATATCCAGGGATTGCTTTAACTGGAAGAAGATACCTTAATAAAAGGGAGTTGCTTCTTGGTGACTCTGGGCTTCTTTCTCCCCTCCTCCCCTAAACCTCTGCCTTTTCTCCACTGCCTCTGCCGGTTTCTGGACATTCACATCATCTTAACCTTGAACTGTCTACACTTCAAGCAGAGATTTCTCCCAACGCTTCTTCAGGAGGCCCTTTAAATCCAACAGCGATCTGCTGCCTTCCCACCACCTAAAATTCACCTCCCAGTGCCCAAGTATCCCCCTTCCCCCGGGGTCCCCCCTTTCATTGTCCACTGCAGCGCCTGAAATTTTGCGTATCTTTTAGATCTGCCTGGATAGGATGAAAATCTGTTGTGTGTATTGGCTGGCACTGTTTAAATCTTTTCTAAAATCCCTCTCCCAAGAATCATTTATAGCCTCTAGTCTCTACCCTGATTTAATGTGGTTCCAAAGTTCACCTCTAGATACTAAACTGGTCTCTACAATGATTTCCCTTTATCAACCTCTGCCTGCCCCCCCTCTGCCTCCACCTATTTCAGGAAAAACTACATATGTAAATGTGTACGTGTATTAACACACACACACACTATAATGTTTTGACCCTAAAGAGAATAAGCATGGGAAAATGAGAAAAACGAAGTATAGTATTACCAGACAGACACAGACACACACACACATATCTATTTGTACATTCACAGTGTGCACACCCGATTGATTATAAAACCCCCGCCCAAGAACGAGAACAGCAGGTATCTTCTCCCATTTACCTTCAAAGCCAGAACCTAAGGGAGCAATGACCTTGCAGAGAAATCATCACCTGCGAGAAAGACGGCCCCTCCTGGAGCGCAGAATGCGATGGGGACAAGAGCAACAGGCAAAACGATCACCGGACAAAATGTGGGACCGAACCCATCCCCCGTCACTACGGAGCACACCGCAAAGCTCCGGCCCCACGGGTAGGACGCTGGGCAAAGGGGGCGCGGCGGGGGGAGGGGGGCGTCTCCTCCCGCGGCCGGCGGCCGCCGGTCGCCTACCTGCTCTCGCCCGGTTCTCCCCCGCGCGGCGGGGCCACTGCCTGCGCTGTGGCGGGGTTTTCCCGTCGCATGTCCCAAGCAGCGGCTCTCGGCGCCACACGGAGGGCTCCGGCGGGCTCTGGAGCGGCGGTCCTTTTTAGACCCGTTCCGGGAGCGAGCTGGGTGCTTGCAGGAACTGATATTACTATGCAAAGAGCAGAGGCGGTGCGCAGGAGCCGGGCGGAGACCGCGGGGGCCGCCCCCACCGCTGGGCTGCAGCCGCCGCCGCCGCCGGCGCCGCGGCTGCCCGGCACGGAGCCAAATTGAAGGCGGGAGTTCACGTGCCCGACTGCTCATCCGTCAGGCCCGGGATGCGCCCACCTGTCCACGTAGGGCAGCACCGCGGGGCCAGAGCCTCGGAGGAAGGGGCTGCAGCTCCGCGGGCGGCGGCGACGGCGGCGGAGCAGGACGCCGAGCTCCGCCCCCGCCGCACCCCAGCCCAGCCTTCCAGGTCCCCGGGGAAGGGTTTGCAGCGGCGACTTGCTGCGCGCCAAGGGGCGTAGCTGGCTGGGGGCTGAAGGGTTACGGTTCTGCTGCAAGGTGATCAGAGGCAGATAGAAAGTTAAAGAAGAGATAAAGGCAGAGGACTGGGGCCGAGAGCGACTCAGCAGGAATGCTGGCCCTTACTCCTTCCCACAGGTCACCAGCACCAGACTCCATGGCTGTGTCTAGATTCTAGCAGATGGTTTCTAACAAAGCCACGTGCAGTGAAGATCTGAAAGCAAGGAACCCCCCGACATTTAGTCTGTGTTGCAAAATGTACAGTGTCCTGCGTATTTGGAGATAGCATTGCAGACAGTTTTCTTGTCCTTCCTCCCCACTCCCCCGCCACCATCCATGGGCGTGGATGGCTTTGAAAATCATCCCTGCCGAGTGGCTTCAATAATACTAAATGGGATGTGTAGTGTGGTTAGCAGCTGTAGATGGTGCAAATGATACAATGAAAAGAACTATTATTAACTGAATATTGTGGGCTGGCACTGTGCAAAATGCCTTATATGTGTCTTCTCTAATTCCCACAACAACTCAGCGAGGGGGGTGTTATTCTGCACTGCAAAAGAGCGCAAGCTTCCACGATATAGACAGTTTGCTTGAGGTCATACCGTAATAACCTGCACGACTGGGAATCAAACTGTTCCAAAATATATATCCTCCCAACCAGTGCATAGGACGCACCCAAGGATCTTGTTGGAACGTGGATTCTGATTCAGTATGTCTTGTGTGGGCCTGGGGATCAGCATTTCTAAGAGGATCACCATGATGTCCTTGCTGCTGGCCAAGAGACCACCTTCTAAACTACTAGGCCAGGGTTTTGGAATAAATTATTTCGTGCCAGCTCTAGTTGACTGAGAGCAACTTTCTAAGGTGGGTTAAGAAGGACTGTAACACTATATCTTGGCTCTTGGTCAAAACCATGCAGTAATGAGTTCATCATGTTCAATTTGGTTGATGGAGAGAAGGCTGCGACAAGGTTGGTTGATGGAGAGATGGCTGAGTGGCCATCCCTGCAGTAGGCCCCTTCCTAAACAACAAGGGCGGTTGTGGTTTTTTTTTTTTTTTTAAAGATTTTATTTATTAGTGAGAGAGAGAGAGGGAGAGTGAGCACAGGCAGACAGAGAGGCAGGCAGAGGCAGAGGGAGAAGCAGGCTCCCCGCTGAGCAAGGAGCCCCATGTGGGACTCGATCCCATGATGCTGGGATCATGACCTGAGCCGAAGGCAGCTGCTTAACCAACTGAGCCACCCAGGCGTACCGGCGGTTGTGTTTTTATGGTGGTTATGGTTTATGTTTTTTCATTTAAGGTATTGGTGCACCAAGAAGAGGTTTATTTCTCCTAGTTCTCACCCTCATTAAGACAAACTTGGTCAAAGTTTTACACCTAACATTTGTGTCACACAGAACAAAGCGCTCGCATAAATGATCTTCTCTGTCTTCATAACAACACTGTAAGGAATAATTTCATGTTACAGGAAAGAAAACTGAGGTAGAGTGATTTTCCCGAGAATCACAATTAATAAGCAGGCAGAAGGGGCTAGACTCTGACAGATTTCTAGTTCAGGAGTTGTTTTTACTAGACCATTGTCCTAGTTCCTACTGCCACTATAACAAGTTACCATAAATGTGGGGGCTTTATACAACACAGATGTATTATTTTACAGTTCTGGAAGTCTAAAGCCTGAAAAATTGGTCTTATGGGGCTAAAATCAAATGATCAGCAGGGCTATGCATTCCCTGGGAGGCACTGAGGGGATAATATTTTCTTTCCTTATCTTTCCCCAGATTCTAGAGGCAGCCTACATTCCTTGGTTTATGACCACACCACTCAGATCTCGATTTCTATTGTCTTACTTCCTTTTATTCTGATCTCCTGCACCCCTTTAGTAAAGACCACTGTGATTACGTTAGGTCAACCCAGATAATTCAGAATAATCTCATAATTTCTAGATCCTTAACTTAATCACATCTGTGAAGGTCCTTTTGTCATGTATGGTAATGTATACATGGCCCCAGGGATTAGGGTGTAGATATTTTTTGGAGGATCATTATGATACCTACAGAAACCTCACTTAGTATTTATCCTATAGTTTCTACTATACCTGACTCATCCTTCTCTTCTCCTCGATTTCTCAGACTTCTCAGACATTCTTTCAATGGAAAAACTCACTTGAAAGTTCTTCAAGGGATCATAATAAATGTGTAGTGGCAGGAAACACCTCAAGAACATGAAAAGGCCATGAAGATCTATAAGAATATGGTCATGAAAAGGACATAAAGGATTAGGGCATGCTTATTGCTCTGAATGACAATGAGGTAATCCTTAGGGGAAGTCCTAACCACTCTTAAAGGCTCTCTTTAACAATACAGAATTTTTCAAAAATCCTGCTTCTCAAAGTGCACACTGTTCCAGGAGAAATAATGCAAGTCAAAACTGATGCAAAATTAAGTATGACATCAAAGTCCAAACTGAGTGATAGTTTTCAAAGTGATGAGAAACATTAAACCAATATGTCAAACAAAATCAATAAAAATTATTGAACAACTTTTAGTTCAAGGCATTTATAGAAACACTCTGATATAGAAATGTCTGTCATTTTATTGGGACACAGAATTTACGAAAAGTGGAATAATAAAGAGTTTCAACAGAAGAAATAAAAGGAAAAGCAACATGAGATGGTACATGATTAATTACCAAGTGAATTGGATAAATTTGGAAGTTAGGTTTATACAGGAGAATGGATATAAAACTGGAAATGTAGGTTAGACGGTTGTGTTGCTCAAGGTCTTAAATGTCAAACTAAGGAGTTTAGACTTCCCCTGCAATAATAACAATGATAATAACATCTTCTGCTCACACAGTGCCCAATAATTTACCAAGCACTTTTTACATATTTTCAGTTATTTGACTTCTTCCTTAAGCCCCCAGAAAGGTAGGCCTGCGCATGCACATACACACGCAAGCTCACCTCCTCCACACCCACACCCAAAGCACAAACACACACAAACTCTAACACGCACAGGGAGGGAAGTGCAACCTCTTATCAAAGAGATGTTCTTGACCATTCTATGTAAAATTGCAGCTCCCCTCCCCACTTACCTGCCATTCTTCTAATCTTGTTACTCACCCACCCTCTCACCCTCCCCCACCCTCCACCCTCCCCCACCCATTCACACACACACACACACACACACACACTCACTCAGCTGGCTTTATGTTTTTCCACTGGGTTTACAACTGCATCTTCAAAGAGTCTATATTTGTTTATTGATATCTACTATCTATGAGGGCAGGAACTTCATCTCTAGTTCACTTCTATATCATTATGGCCTAAAGTAGTTTCCAACACTTACTAAGTGCTCAGGAAATATTTGTTGACTGGATCATTATCTCCAATTTACAAATCAGGAGCCCAAATCCCAGGTTTAAATGACCTTCATGATGTCCAACAGCTAAAAGTGCCTCTCCCAAGACTGAAGCCCAATGTCTAGCCCAGTGCTTATCTGATAGTATATTTCCTTTCTGAGTGAAAGCTGTTAGTAGTGTTTAACCAGGGGCAGCAATGTATTTTCAAATGAAAAGAATTTGAGACTAGAATCTTCTCTAAATGTCACATCTTTCCTAAAAACTTCATCAGTTTAGCTGGATTGGCAAGAAGCCCTGGCAGGACGGAGTTACCAGCGGTAGAATTGGGAGGGCTGCCATCAGTGCTATGTTGGTTGGCACTGAGTAATACTGTAAGTCCTTTTCTAATTGTTCTCTGTTAATTCATGTGTACATGTCTTGACACCCTGGATTATAGACTTTTTGGTCTCAGGGACCATAACTTCTATTTCTTTTGTATTCCTGTATTCTGCCCAGTACCAGGCTCTAAACATACTTACCACTGCATGGCTACAAGAAGGCTGCCATGCTGCAAAAATGCTGTCATCACAAACTACATTCAAAACGATGTAGGCTTCGGAATGTGCCCCTTTGGCAATAAGGATTATTTTGGGCTGGAGGCCAATGGAGATCAATAGATGCAGAAAAAAGCCTTCTTGGAGTTTTCCTGATCTGACAAAGAGCAGACTTCTGAGAAATGAGGATTGCCATAAACCCCCCTTCCTTGGGAAGTTTTCTGATGTGAAGAAGATGGAGAGCCTACAGCAAGATGGGTCTGCAAAAATATCTTACTAAAATAACCCTGGTCTTTCATTAGGTTCCTCTCATATATTTACCTTCCCACAGTTTGCTGTCCCTAAAAGCCTATACCCCTTTTTCCTTTGTCTTGTCACTGCTCTATAAACTTCTTCTTTGTTAAGATAAGCCCACTGGTTTGAGTTCACCACTGGTTTGAGTTTCTACTGCATCTATGCATGGTGCATGTGCAAATAAATTCTGTTTCCTTTTCCCTTGTTAATTTGCCTTTGTCTAATTTGTAGGGCCTCAGCTGGAGAATCTAGGAGGGTAGAGGGAAAAGATTTTTTTTTCTCTCCTCTACAATGGAAGAAAAGAATTCCTGTGGAAAAGAGAATGTCTATTTTTTTTTTTCATGCAAGAAAAATTATTTTCCAGAACCCACTCTCCTGGTCACAAGTATTTGGACAGAATTTGGTCACCAAATCACCCAGGGGGCTCTCTGAAAATGAGCACTTAGGAATGAGGAATGGGCTTGCCTTGATTTTTTGTTTGTTTGTTTAGTCTAGACATCCTGATGCTCTAATCAGGTTGGTTCTGGGATCATCCCTTAGCAGTGTGCTCCAGAGAGAATTGGAATAGAAACACTGAAGATTTATGTTCAGGTCCATTTTGATGTTACCTGGCTGCATTTGGATTTCTGGAAGACCATAGCAAGCCATGTAAGTCAGGTTCCTACTTATTTTCCTCCCTCCCCTCTTTCTTTCCTCTCTTCCTTCCTCTCTTCCTTCCTCCCTTCCTTCCCAACCACCTCTTCCTGTCCCCCCTCTTCTAATACTAAATTATTGCCAAATGTTTAGATTGTCTCTATCTTGAATATTCTTAAACTAGTCTTGTTCAATTGGTTGGATAAGAGAAACTCAAATCCCTGCTTGTCCTACTGGCATCATCTTTTGCTGCTTCCTAAACTCACATTTATATTCCTGTAATAGTTTTTAGAATATACTGGTATATTGTTTTACAACACAACGACTTTGCTTTTTTTGTGGTCTATCCCCACTCTCCCTCTGAAATGCCCTTTCATCATAGCCACTTATCAAATTCCTATTCACCCGTCAAAATTCAGTTTAGCTTTTACCTCCTTCCAGAACATTTGCCAAAACCACCCATTCTCATATTTAATTATTTCCTCCTCTGTGATATGCCTGTATCAAGTATCAATCTTTGTTGTAGTTAATAAAACACTATACTATAATTTGTTTTTGTGTTTTGTCTCCTTAATAAACTCAGAGTTCCATGAGGATCAAGCCTTTGTATTATATTATTTATGTTATTTTTATTTATTTGTTTGTTTATTACCTCTACCCCTAGTGTGGGGCTTGAACTCATGACCCTGAGATCAGGAGTTGCACATTCTTCCAACTGAGCCAACCAGTCACCCCTGTATTATACTATTTTCTATTATCTAACTTAGCACATTGCCTGTTGATTGTTAACATTTGTGGAATTCAAGGCAAACAATTTTTTAAAGAACTTACTCTGCTCCAGCTGTTGTGCTAGGCATTTTAAAATCAATTCTAATTAAAGTGAAAGAAGACAGAGTAATCATTTCCTAACAGAAGATTTCTAGCTAACTCTAAGAAAAAGGAGGAGTCCTAAACAGCTGTAGGCGCTGGAAACCAGGCTGTGTCTCTGCTCTTGTCATGAGTGTGCAATGTAGAAGCCTTTGGTTTTTACCTTTGGCCACTTTAGCCGTATACACTTGCAGATAACTCTCACCTACTTAAAAACCGCATGACATACAAGTGAAAGTCCATTTCATACAGGACCATTTTTCAAATGATTATTTCTGCTAGGTACTTTTAGGCTGTAAGGAATAGAAATCAAGCTCAGTTCTCCTCAGCTGCTGATAACTGGTTTAAAGGGCAATAAGGGTGCTCTGGGAACTGTCTAGGGAAGATACCTGCTGTTTCTGTCCTCTTGGTGTCCATTCACCCCTTGCTAACGACTGCATCTCAGTTTTCCATTGAAGAGACGCATTACTCAGTCCACGTGATTAGGTGGAGCTGACCCTGACCCTGGGCATAAAAAACATAATTAAGTATGGTGCAATAGGAGAACCACCTGCCCCTGGCCATAGTGATTGGTTCATGGATGGGTGCAAGACCCAAACTATTGCTGGAACCCTTAGGAAAGTTGGGTTCCCCTGGCTAGCAAAGTATGAAACTGCAGCTTTTAAAAGGGACCATTTGCAGACAGATTGTATGAGGGAGACATGAAGATGAAGGAAAGAAGAACAGAACTGAAAGATGCAGAGCAAGTGAAACAGTTCTAAATGATTACATTCAGTCATTCTTGAATTCAAGTTCTGCTATTGAATTTTACATTGGTTAATCGTTTTCAAATTGGGTTTGTCTCCCACAACTGAAGAGCTTTTATAGGCTCTTATAATAGCTGCATGGGAAAATTTCATATATTGCTCAGAATACAACAGCAGACCGATGATCGACAGTGATGCTTTTGGTCCAGTGAGAAATTCTCTGGTTACTTGGGCACACTATCCCGTTAGAAGCAGCCATCTGCTGTTGCTTCTCTTTCTGAAGCCTCTGAAGAGTCTTCTAAATACTTTTTTTTTCTGCCTCTCTGCTTATACCACTATTACCTGAACCCTTCTTTTTCTCTGCACACATTGGATTCAAACTTTCCAGGAAAGAGACTCTGATCGACTGCTTGATACATTCTATCGAGTGCTTCATAAAGTCCCTTAAATGTATTTTAAATGTATTGAGTGGTTAAATGTATCAAGTGCTTTCTTGCAAGTTGTTCCCTCTGGCATGATTTACCACCCCATATCCACCCCTTTCACTCCTTTGTTTGGCTCATACCTATTTAACTTTCAAGTCCCAGGTAAATCCATTTCCTCTGGAAAGGCTATTTGAGTCCCTAGGATTGAGTTGTTAAGTACTTCCACTTTGTGTTCTTAAAGCACCTACCTGTTCACCACCAGGGATTTCATTGCTTATTTGCTTGTCTGCCTCTTTACTACTATCTTAGACTGTACTTTCTTTGTGGATAGGAATCGTTTTCTTGGTTTCTGTTTGGCACCTGGCACAGTTCCTAGCACACAGCAGGTACAAAAAACAGTATTGGTTAAGTTCTGAATAAAATATTTGCCAATGAGATTATCATCTGTCCTGAGTCTCTATTAAAAAATTTCATTGACCAAAATAGCAATGGATCTCCAGAGTCAGTTCTCTCAATTTATCTAGGGTGTAACATCAGGGAAAGGGATTAGAATAAAATTAATGCAAAGAAAGCAGTAGAGTGCCGAAAGTTCATACACACATTTAACTTACATCAGTAGAGATGCACACTGTTGGGAAGAGGGAATGAGAAAAATACAGAAATAACAATGCATGTAGTATGCATTTGGCATGACTTGTTCCACCATTTTGCATTTGACCTGGAAGCCAGAGACCTGCTGTTCCCTTGGGGCGGGGGGGGGGGGGGGGGGGGGTGGTTGGCAGTCTCATAGTGGAGTCTTTGTAGCAGGTTGGGAATGATTCTGGTATTTAAAGGTATCCCCCCCCCCCCATACAATATAACCCCTAAACACAAATTAACCATTTAATTTGGGTATTAGATCAAAGGCTCACAAATCTGTTCTACTGGTAGAAGAAAGCATCTAAAGGAGGAGTTAGTACTTTCTTCGAATGAAGAAACACATGAACAAAAAACAAAACAAAAAAACCCAACCCAGTTGATAGATAGACATATAAGCTAGTGTTGAACATATCTTTTGACTGGAGAGTTTTGGATGTCCTTGCCTTTTTCTTGCTCTGTGTTACCTCAGGTTTTCCCCTGCTTGTCCTCAAGCTTTTCAGTCCCCAAGCCAGCTCTGACCAAGATAGGCAGGAGACTCACATCCTGCAGCTGGTGGCATATGGAAATAACCTCACTGAATTTCCACATTTGACACGGAATGACTGAGGTGGGCCATGGGCCACCATATCTGCTATGATGATCAGTCTTCCTCCCTGTTCTTCATTATGTTCTATTTGGTTTATATGATCCTACTTCTTTTGCTGGTCCAGCTTCATTTGCTCCTACTCCAACATGCTTGTCTGATACCCTAGCACTTCTTAGATCCTGCCAGCCCTTTTTCTACAATGGTAGTGGGTTGCCCCTTTAGGTGGTAAATTTTTTAGGTGCAACTTTTTCTGGTAATTGGGTGGAGTCCAGCTCTAAATTGGGTGGACCTCCTGGGAAGAGAATGCAACTAGCATATGGCTTCAAATATAACCGTCATTCACTTCTGAGTCTGCTCTACCTTCCTCCCACCTTAAAGATGTTAGCTCTGTGAGATGAAATTTGCCCATTCTTTCAAACACCATTACTTTTTTTCTGAGTCAGGTCCATAAATCAAGTTAGTTTCCCTAGTCCAATTTTTTCCCCTTTCCCATCTGCTAAAATCACCAACATTCTCTATAAAAACAAAATAATTATTCATATACTCATCAGCCAATGAATGGATACATATTATATGGCATATCTATACCATGTAAAATCACTTGTCAATAAAAAAGCCATATGTGTTCCAATTAAAAGACAGGCAAAGGATCTGAATAGACATTTCTCCAAAGAAATACAAATGGCCAACAAGCACATGAAAAGAAGTTCAATATCATTAGCCACAATGGAAATGCAAATCAAAACCACAATGAAATACTACCTCATACCATTAGGATGTTTGCAGTCACACAACCGAAAATAAATTCTGGCAAGCATGTGTAGAGATTGGAATGTTCACAGCTGCCAAAGGGAATTAAAGATGGTGCAGCTCCTTTGGAAAGCAGTTTGACACATCTCCAAAAGGTTAAACATGGAGTTACCATATGACCCAGCAATTACACTTTAGGTATACATCCCTAAAACATATGTCCACACAAAAACTTGCACACAAATGTTCATGACAGCATTATGCATAGCAGCTAAAAAGTAGAAACAACCCAAATATCCATCAAATGTAGTACGTATTTCCATAAAATAGAATTTTATTTGGAAATAAAAAAGTATCGATAGAGGCTACAGTATGGAGAAACTGAAAATGTGCAAAGTGAAAGAAGTCAGTCATAAAAGATCACACATTATAGGATCCCATTGACAGAAAATGTCCAGAATACACAAATCTATGGAGATGGAAAGTAGATCAGTGGTTGCCTAGGGCTGTCTGTAGGGCAGGGAAAAGGAGAAAATGGGGCGTGAGTGCTAAGGGGTAGGCAATTTCTTTTTGGGGTGATGAAATGTTCTAAAATTAGATAGGGGTGATGGTTACGTGACACTCTGAATATACTAAAAACACTGTTCAATTTTAAAGGGTGAATTGTGAATTGTATGCTACATGAGTTGTATCTTAATAAAGCTATTTAGACTATAATTTAATTTATTTATTTTTAAAGATTGTATTTATTTGTCTTTTTTTTTTTAAAGATTTTATTTATTTATTTGACAGACAGAGATCACAAGTAGACAGAGAGGCAGAGAGAGAGGAGGAAGCAGGCTGTCCACAGAGCATAGAGCCTGATATGGGGCTCGATCCCATGACCCTGGGAACATGACCCGAGCCGAAGGCAGTGGCTTTAACCCACTGAGCCACCCAGGCGCCCCAAGATTGTATTTATTTGACAGACAGAGATCACAAGTAGGCAGAGAGGCAGGCAGAGAGAGAGAGGAGGAAGCAGGCTCCCCACTGAGTAGAGAGCTGGGTGTGGGCTCAACCCCAGGACCCTGAGATCATGACCTGAGCTGAAGGCAGAGGCTTAACCCACTGAGCCACCCAGGTGCCCCAACTTTTGTTATTCTTTTTTTTTTTTTTTTTAATTTATTTGACAGACAGAGATCACACAAGCAGGCAGAGAGGCAGGCAGAGAGGGGAGGGGAGGGGAGAAGCAGGCTCCCTGGCGAGCAGAGAGCCCGATGCGGCACTCGATCCCAGGATCCTGGGATCATGACCCGAGCCAAAGGCAGCGG